>JAOUQZ010060168.1:0-20467 GCA_028564935.1 Neosilurus hyrtlii
CTCTCTCTCTCTCTCACACACACACACACACACACACACACACACACACACTCTCTCTCTCTCTCTCTCTCTCTCACTCACTGTCTCTCTCTCGCGCGCGGGGATTTATGGTGTGTTTTCTAATAATATTCCCCAAATGTGGCGTGAGAGTGTAGAGTTTATACAACAGAAACCAGATTTACTCTACCAGCACATCTTATATTTATATGTTTGTGTGTGAGTGCGCGTGAGAGAGAGAGTGCGCATGCGCATTATGGAACAGAATTGGTTTTTAAGCGACAGAATGAGGACTTTTCTTCTGGTCCGGACTTCACAGCGCGGTGTAAGGATCAGTGATACTCGGGTTCAGGCGTCCGGTTAGAATTCTGTTCGGATTAAATATCAGGACGGTTCGGATTAGCGGCCTAGCCAGTGCACTGTACCAGCGAAGGTCCCCATGAAGATGGATGCACACGGTTGGGTGTGTGTGTGCATTAATTTTCGGATGTAGAGATGAATTCGTGTTATTTCACCCCGAAGGTGGTTCTTTTCCTCAAACCCCAAACCTTGCACCTCACCAGGTTCCTCTCTTTGTCCTGTCGGTTCCAGTTGAGCTCAGAACCAGTGCTGCGGCCTAAACTTCTAATCCGATATGTTTGTACAGCAGGAATGAAATGAGCTTCATCTTCATCAGTACAGAGAAGAACCAAACACTGCACTGGTTCAGAGCTGCTCAGTAGGCGTTCTCTCCTCCAGGATCCACGGGATACCGGCCCAAAATCTACAAGTCAGAGTTTCAATAAAAATAAATCAAATCCTTCAAGTCCTGAGTACCTGAACACAGTTTACTAAACATGTCCATTTTGTAAAGAAATCAGACCTTTTGGTGTTTTTCTAATTTACTTTAAAGCATTTTTGTTTGTTTAGCTACAAAAATTTTGATGCGTGGCATGTTTCACATGTGATGTATACATTGACGGAGAACCGTCAGTAAAATGTTTGTATTGGTATCTGATATCTAAGGTTAATTTTATTTAGAATCGGAGTGGGCCTGTTTTTCCCCCCTGGGTACAAGTGTTAAGTGATATAAACGCCACCACGTCGGTCATTTCTTTACTCCTTCTCATTGTAAGGAGTGCAATGTGAAAACGAGGTAGGAAAGAATGCGTCTACAGAGTCTACAGGTCCGCTGTCTAAAAATTCCTGCGCGTATAAAACTATTTTTAAAGAAAATTGCAATTTTTTTTATTTCATGCCTACATGCTACGCCAATAATTCCAATTAATCGCTAAAATCGCCCAGTGATCAAATCCCGCCTTACTCAGTTGAGGCACAAACTTGTAGAGTACTTGTGCCAAATTTTCTAGGGGCCATTCTCTGAAAATGGCGTCAAAGTGTGACATTGAGGTGAAAATTCTCAATCCCCAATTTCAGTGTAGTCCTGCTTATTTCTCTTCATACTGACCACAAATTCATGAACCATTGTTACAGAGACAGTGAACTACTTCATGCACATCACTGCACGTTTATTAGTACCAACAGGAATAAATCTGTATGGACCCCAAATTCATATCATTTGATTTTGGTGAATAGATTGATTAGGCCAGACAAAAAATATTTGTGGTTTGAACTGGGTTG
This sequence comes from Neosilurus hyrtlii, assembly GCA_028564935.1. NCBI lineage: Eukaryota > Metazoa > Chordata > Actinopteri > Siluriformes > Plotosidae > Neosilurus > Neosilurus hyrtlii. Next base: position 1,618 of record JAOUQZ010060168.1, read on the forward strand.
GTGGGTAGGGAAAAAATTATTAAAAAAATAATTTGCCACAGATTGAAGAAAATCTCACTTGGGTATATAAATCATGGTTCGGGAAAATTGTGGATGTACTTACTAAGAAAAGGTTTCTGAGTGGTACAGAAAGCAAAATATGTGTGAAAATAGTTTTCTCTTTGAAATTTTTGCTGCTCAAATCAATGTGGTGTTTGTAAATAGGGATGTGAATCTAACGACAACTCATGATTCAATTCAGTTCAGATTTTTGAGGTGACGATTCATTTCAAAACGATTTTTGATTCAAACCGAATCTTAACCATTACAAACAAAGCAAGCCAATTTCAGGAGTAACTACATTCTTCTATAAGCTACAGAATGAAAAAAGAAAGAAATGATATCACTACACAGCTGGTTCTGTAGATGTACTGATCCGCTTTGCTGGTTCAAAGTCGGTTGGGAGTTTAGTGAAGTGATGGAGGTGCGTTGGTCAGGAGTTGGTCGTGCTGCTGCTCCGGTTCTTTTAGCTCCGGGTGATGATGTAAGATGTGCGCTCGGGGATTTGAAGTGTTCCCGAAATACTTGACTGCTATTTTGCAGATTTTGCTCACCGCATATGTCATGTCAAAATCTTGATTACCTGGAAAATCCGACATGCACCCAAACATTTGCCTTCAGCGAAGACGGCGCTGGCTGTAGTCTAAAAGCTAGCTCTAGTCTCGCCACTCACTGGAACAGTTCACAACGGAGGCTGTGACTGGACATACGGTACGCGCTGTTAGTAAGGTTGGAACTGTTCGAAAAAACGTGTCCTTAAAAATCAATTCTTGAAAATTTGGATCGATTCAGAATTCTAATAAATAAGAATCGCAATTCAGACGTGAATCAATTTTTTCCCGGCACCCCTATTTGTAAATGGTAACGTTAGCAAGAGGTTATTTTAACAATTTATCTGAATTGTGTTGAAAACCATTTTATTCCTGCACTTTCCCACCTGAAGAGATGCACTATGCAGGGCTGCTTCACTAACATGGAACAACACGCATAGGGTTGAAGCTACCCAGTATTCTGCCATGTAGTGTATAGTGGAAATTTATAACTAATTTAATCATTTACTTTTATGTTTTTGAACTATTTGTGTTTTTATTCAAACATAATTGCTTAACTGTATTAATATACGTAAACAACAAATATTAATTCATTCACACACAAAGTGGTATACATTAATAGAGTTAAGCAGAAAAACTGATATAAAAATTGAAAGTAATATTTTTACAAACTTTAAAGAAATTCAGTGCATTAATTAAACACGTATGGACTATTGTAGAGATATAGATCTGGCACTGACAAATTGTTTAATATTTTTTTGCCACCGTTTACAATTCATATTGGATGCTGGTTGAAAGTTAATATCACAGAAAACAAGAAGTCGAGCTGAAGCGTACTATGCATGTATGTTCGATTAAAAAAAAAAAAAAACTTCCCGCTGACTAAACGTTCCGAGTCTGCAGATCTAGTTGCCGGGGTCGTGAAGGCAGGGAAAATAACACCAGGCTTTGCCTTCAAATAACATTTCTCGGCACCAGGTGTCACTGAAATCTCGTCTAAAATGAGAGAAAACATGATCCAAGATGGTGGTTGAGCACGAAAAAATGCACGAAATTCGACTTTGTTAGTACGGTAGGACAAACTTTCTGACTTGGACCGTTTTTAGAAGGGGTCGGTTGGGCAACTGGAACCACAAACATTTTATTGTACTCGGCACCCAGTAAGCAGCCGCAGTCCAGGACCCGGCACCCTGTAAGCAGCCGCAGTCCAGGACCCGGCACCCTTTAACCAATTACAATCCAGAATTAAAATGACTCTGTGATGTCGAGCAGGTGATGTCGGGCAACATGCAGAACCGGAGGAAGAGGAATAAGAAGATGTGGTATGGTGTGTATAGTGGTCCCTGTATGGTCTCCAAGCGGCCCAGAGTCCCCAAGGAGTTAGAACCGGGCATGCAGGGTATCCTCATCACCTGTAACATGAAGGAGCGCAACTACACCGCTGAGGCCTACAGCCTGCTGAATGAGTATGCAGATCAGCTGTATGGTCCAGAACAGGTAACAATAACACACACACACACACATGTACATGTCACTTAAAAATTTTAAAGAACTGTAAACTGTTTTGTTCTGAATATGTATGAAAACTTATTTCCAGTTCTCTCCCTGAGTGTAACAGAGCGCTGACACTGGAGACCCAGGAGGCGTGTAAGACCCTGACATGCAATGCCTCAACCCGCCTCTTTATGACCTGCTGCACATGCGTATTTGGAGGCGGCCTAATGCAAACGGAGTAAAAGCGATATCCACCCCCTCATACAAATGAGCTATTGGCTGGTAATCGCTGTAAGTGTATGCCATCCCTCCCTCCCGTGAGAGCTTGGCCAATTAGCTCCTGTATGGGAAGTAAAAACAGCAGGATGGTTGTGGCATCAACACAGATTCGAACCAGCGATCTCTGGGTTGATACTCGTGGACCTTGTTGATACGCCACTCAGGAGTCCTAGACCTTTTCTATACATATATACCTACGTGGTTCTTGTCACATTTGTGTGGGTAACCCTGATTTTTACTTCCCATACAGCAGCGGATGGGAAATATGATGGTCCTCCACAATAATGACATGCAACAACCATCTGGACCTTGATCAGCATGACCTCATTGCTGTTGGATTCTTCTTGATCTAGAACTTCAAGCTTGGTTATTTGGACTGGATCTAGTACACAGCTCTGTTTTCATTCCATTGGATATGTCAAAGAAGCTGATGGGTTACCAGTGGAAAGGATTTGGCCTTTCATTCCATCATCAAGAAGGTGGATCAGTTTTGTAAAATTCCTTGGGCAGCCTTACCATCCTAAAAAAGTCCAGAAGGCTTCTTTGTTGACTGTGTCAGAGGCCTTTGTCAGATAAATGGAGACGGAGTTGAAGGCTTTGTTTTGCTCTATGCATTTCTCCTGAACCTCACAGTGAAAATCATGTCCACAGTGCTGCACCTTGGTTGAAAGCCACACAGTATTTTTGGGAAGTTTCTTTTTATAAAGGTAATAACAATAAGTTTGTTTAGGAGGATGCATTAAAAAAAATCTGCCGCTTTTTATATATCTGCAGGTATGTTGTCTTCTCCTGAAGCTCTGTCCGATTTCATGAGGGAGAATATTTTTTAAGCAGTAAAGCCTTTGCACAGGGGTATTCCCACCTTCTTGGCAGGAAAGACCTTGAACCAGTGGCATGGAGAACTGTTCTCTGGACTGTATGTTGCATAGCTGAAGGCATTCCTTTTATCATTTGTGCGGGTAACCCTGATTTTTCACTTCCCAGTCGCTGTCACCATACAGCAGCTGGCAGGACATTTGATGGTCATCAACAATAAAGACATGCAACACCCATCACAACTGGACTTTGAACATAATGGCATAATGGCCTAGTGGAATCTGCTTGATCTAGGACTAGGAAGGTAAAGGCATTCTCACTCTTGTGGGAGAACCCTTGAACCAGTGGCATGGAGAACTGTTGCAGCTGGAGAACTAGGACCTCGTTCGTGTCCAATCCAGCCTTGAGGGCACCACAGCACTGGCTGGGACGACGTTCCTGACCTTTGGACCCTCATGTTGGTCTCGCCCAATGTGCTGGTGTCAGCCTCCTCCACCAATGTTGGTAATATTCAGCCATTTTTGGCCATTTGCTGAGACCTTTTTTTCAGGCTGTGTTACGAAAGAACTGCCTGTAAGGTGAGATCCAGAGGTGGACGAGCAGCTGTGACAGATCTTCACCATGTTGGTGTTGGTTGTTGATGTTGCATCTGATGAAGACGCTTGAGCGGCTCTTCCTCAGCCTTCTCAGACCCCAAGTGCGACACGCCCAAGATCGCCTGCAGTTTGCCTACCAGCCAGGTGTTGGTGTGGAGAAAGCTATCCTACCTGCTTCAGCAAGCCCACTCCCAGCTGGATAAGGTAAATGGCACAGTGAGGATTATTTTATGGACTTCTCCAGTGCCTTCAATACCATCCAGCCCCCTTTGCTTCGGGACAGACTGAGCAGGATGGGAGTGGACCCCCACCTGATGGACTAGGTCTCCGACTACCTCATTGGCAGACCATAGTATGTTTGGCTGAAGGACATCATGTCTGACACTGTGGTCAGCAGCACTGGAGCCCCCCAGGGCACAGTGCTGGCCCCTCTTCTCTTCACCCTGTACACCTCGGACTTCTGCTACAACTCGGAGCTGTGTCATATTCGGAAGTACACAGATGACACTGCCATTGTTGGGTGTATCAGGGATAGTAGGAGTATCGGAGACTGGTAGAGGATGCCACACTAATCACCTACAGCTCAACACCTCTTAGATGAAGGAGCTGGTTATTCACTTTGCATAGTCCAGACCAAGATCGCAACCAGTCCTGTTAGGAGGAGCTGAGGTGGAGGCAGTGGACTCCTACAAATACTTCAGGCTGTGGCTGGACAATAAACTGGACAACACAAACCAGCCACCTGTATGGGAAGACACAAAGCAGGATGTACTTCCTAAGGAGACTGCGGTCCTTCAACATCTGCAGCAATCTTCTGCGGATGTTTTACCAGTCTGGGGTTGCAAGCGTCATCTTTAACACTGGTGTGCTGGGGGGAAGCATATCAAAGAGGGACACATCCAGACTGGATAAACTGATCAGGCGGGCCGGCTCTTTGGTCGGCATGAAACTGGACTCTTTGGTGACGGTTTGAGGACTCTGAACAAACTGCTGGATATTATGGACAACGCCAGGCACCCTCTGCACACCGTCATCTGCAATCAGAGGAGCCTGTTCAGTGAAAGACGGCTCCTTCTCAAGTGCCGGACCAACAGGCTTAAGAACTCTTTTGTCCATCATGCCATCAAACTCTACAACTCCTCACTTAGGGAGAGGAGGACATAGAGTACAGAGAACAGTAGGGGGGCGGGGGGTAGCCATTTACATGCCATTTACTTACACAGAAATGGACACTTTTCCTTTGGTGCAATAACTTCATTCCATGGTGTAAATAACCTCATTCTCACCTATAGTGCAATCATGTGCAATCATTGTTAAATTATATTCTATACAAGCCATAATCAGCCCTTTATATTAACTTATTACTTAATTTTTATTCTTTTATATATTAGCTAAGTGTTTACTGTTTATTCTTTATCTGTGTACTGCTTTTCTTATGTGCTGCTGGAAATAAAAAATTCCCTGAGGGAGTCATCCCAAAGGGATCAATGAAGTTAAGCTTAAGTCTATTGACTCTGTTTTGCACAGTTCTGCCAAAGGAGTGTGTGTTTGAGAGGATGAGGTAATTAACTTCTGGAAAAGAGTATAATATCTGCCTCTCATTTACAACAGCACTACATGCAGTATTACAGGATGTCCACTAGGGGGTGACGCAGTAACTCAGCTGTGTGTGTGTGCGTGTGCGCAGTTAATCGACCCTACTGATGGCATCACAGAGGATGACATGGAGGTAGCGCTGCAGAGAGAGGTGCAGCACTTCCACTCGACTAACGCCAACCAAAAGAGACGCTTTAAAGCACTGGAAAGTGGAGCGAATAACGTCTTATTCGTCCGCACACACAACATTGGTAACATACACACACTCTCATTCACTCACACACTGCTTCATATTCATTGTTGACTTCAGTGCACAGTAAGGATTTAATACTGTAATTGCAGACATTAGTGATCACTTCTGTTAGATTGATTACTCTGCATCTTCTCTCCCTCCCTCGCTTCCTCTTTGTTTCCATCCCTTCCTCTGTTTCTCTCGCCCTCTCTTTCATTCCCCTTCCTCCCTCTTGCTCTCCCTTCCTCGTACCTTTTCTTCCTCTTACCCCCCCTTCTTCCTCTCCTTCATTCGTTGTCTTTTTCACCTATCTCTCTCTCGCTCTCTCTCTCTCTCTCTCTCTCCCTCCTTCTCCCTGCTTGATCATCATCCCCCACCCCCCACCCCCAGATCCAGGTGACTTGGTGCACTGTATCCTGCAGGATCTTTACACCACTCGGACGTTGAAGTCGAAGGTGATATTTCGGATGTTGCCTGTGTATGGGTCGTGTCGAGCATTCCCTGATGACATGATGAAGTTCCTGTACTCGTTCCTGCAGCCCTGGTTTCTCACTCCCAAACAGGCCACCTACCAGATCTGCTACAAGTCCCGCAACAACAGCCACAGCAAGAGGGAGGACATCATGAAGTACATCGCTGGTGACTAAATACTGCCTCGCACACACACACCCATCATTCACATACAAGAGAATTACAGATTTGACATGCACAAACTACCTCTCCGCAGGTTTGGTGAGCCGCCTAAATCCCAAGAATAAAGTGGACCTGACCAATCCACAGCTCACCATCATCATTGAGGTGATAAAGTTGGTTTGCTGCGTCAGCGTGATCCGAGATTACAAACGCTTCAGAAAGTACAACCTACAAGAGGTCTCTAAAGGCCCAGCATCACCAGGGTCATCCCAACAGGAAGAATCTGAGGGCCCAGCCAATGAGGAGCCATCCCAACAGGAAGCCTCTGAGGGCTCAGCCAAGGAGGAGTCAGCCAAGCCGGAAACCTCCGCGGGCACAGCCAAGGAGGAGTCAGCCCAACCGGAAGCCTCCGAAGGCCCGGCCAAGGAAGAGTCAGCCCAACCGGAAGTCTCCGAGGGCCCGGCCAAGGAGGAGTCAGCCCAACCGGAAGCCTCCGAGGGCCCGGCCAAGGAGGAGTCAGCCCAACCGGAAGCCTCCGAGGGCCCGGCCAAGGAGGAGTCAGCCCAACCGGAAGCCTCCGAGGGCTCGGCCAAGGAGGAGTCAGCCCAACAGGAATCCTCTGAGGGCCCGGCCAAGGAGGAGTCAGCCCAACCGGAAGCCTCTGAGGGCCCGGCCAATGAGGAGTCAGCCCAACAGGATGTCGACATGGAATCAACCAATGAGCAGTCGTCCCAACAGGAAATGGGGGAAAATAAAGCAAATCAGGAGCAGGGTGAGCAGGAAGTGCCAAAAGACTTAGTCAGTCAGGAGCAGGGCCAACAAGAAGTGGCTGAGAGCAAAGCCACTGAGATGGAAGAGAAGAATGACGGTGTGGCAAGTGAGATAAAAGAGGCAGAGTAATCAGAAAGTACACTCCTGCTAATTCGGGAGAGAAGAGGAAGAGGAATGAGTCCGTATTACAACACACACTTTTAGAATTTTGTGTGTGTGTGTGTGTGTGTTAGATAAATGTCGTGTCTCAGTGATTTAATGAGTTAGTTTCTTGATGAATGTGGTACATTTATTAAAACTGTTAGTTAAAGAAGTTTCCATTTTTATTATCACTGTTAAACTCTCTTACTTTCATTTCACTTCTGTCCCTGATTTGATTTTAATTTAGACCTTTTTTCCCCCCCAGACTCAGAATCAATAAAAATGTTGGCTTGATCCCAGTATGGTCTGTTTTTTGCCTGTCTGTCTTTCACTGGTGGGGGCAAAACATCTAGAGTGTAGACCTGTGCGCTGTCTCTTATAGCTGCCAATATTTCTTATTTGTTGGAAAAGTCAGCCGTCACTAATTAAAATTCTTTAGCCTACCCCCCTACATTTTTCTGAACCCTTATCATGTTTGATTATTGAAATAGAGAGGTGATGCTGAATAAATTGAGATACACAAGGGGTCTGGCCACATTTATGGGTGTACCATATTTGAAGCAGAGTTATGCCCAGCGCATGACATAAAAAAAAATTTATAATTTCATATTCTTCTCCATCAACAACCCCAACAAATAAAAAAAAGCTAATTCAGAGTGCTCTGTAAAAATAATAATATGGGCAACATGTAATAGCGTTTGATGACCACGGCATGTCATCTGGCACCACTCCCCGAGCATGAATCCAGTATTTTTGTTTTGGGGAAAATTGTGGAGGATAAATCTACTGATATTATTTTTAGTGTGTTTCCGCATCCAAGATGCTTCATTTGATACCAAATTTGTAGACATGTCCTCGTGAAGCGAAGACATTAAATATCTGGTACCTGAGGGGTACGCCCCAGTTTCAGTGATTTGTTCAATGCCTGTATATTTGTAAACATGTGTTCTCCATGTTGATATCATCAGGCGATATAAAGAGCTTTTTAGGACACTAATAAAACTACGGTACTGGGCAGTGGTGGCTTCGTGGTTAAGGTGATGGGTCACTGATCTGAAGGTCAGCAGTGCAATCCCCACTATTGGGCCCTTGAGCAAGGCCCTCAACACTCAATTACTCGGTTGTATAAAAAAAATTATAATTGTAAGTTGCTCTTGATACGTCTGCCAAATGCTGTAAATGTCAATTTCAAACTTTTAGTCTGCATACTTTACCCTAAGCGTATTGTAAAGATGGTTCAGGAATCTTCACAATATGCAATTTTTGCATCAGTTTGTTAATATTTCTCAGAGTGTGAAATAATCAAGTCATTTTACATGATGTAAAAAAGAGGTAAGTGCAACATGGAAGTATGTATGTGTATATATATATATATATATATATATATATATTGTATGTGGGAAAAAATAACAGTAGACTGTAAATGTATAACAGTGGATGTTGTTTTTATATGGAGGAGTTGTACAGTTTAATGTCCACAGGTAGGGATAATTTCCTGTGTGGTTCAGTGGTACATTTAGGTGGTATCTGTCTGAACGTGCTCCTGCGACTGATCAACAGGGTGTGAAGCAGGTGGGAGGTTTTGTTCAGTCTGTTTGCCTCTCTAACCCTCAGCCTGCAGTCCCAGCATGCAACAGCACAGATGATGGCGCTGGTACAACAGACTCCAGTCTGTCCCTCTGGAGAACATAATGCTTCCTGTTTATAGTGGCTGACATGCGACACCCTCACGTGACCTGCTTTTAAAGACCAAAATCCGCCTTTCTGTCATTGTTTAATGCTGTTTCAGCGTTGTGTGTGTGTGATTTACTACCACTGACCCTTTAAAGATCTTTGTGAATAAAAGCAAGCAGAAAATTTAAGGCTAACACAAGAAGAACAAGAAGAAGAAGAACAACAACAACTTCTGCGACTGGCACATCAACATCACCATCACTCTGAAGCATGTAAGTATCTTCTTCAAGTTCCAGACCTATTTAAAACCATCAAGAACATGGTTAAACATAAACATTCCACACTGTCACTTTGAAATTCCTCCTGTAACAGTAACATGAAGCCTTTCACTTCCCAGCCTGTTCTCCTCCAGTTCTCCTGTATCTCTCTACTCAAGCTTTATATCACACTTTCTCTTCTAATACATCATTATATGATTATAGCGTTTCAGGTCCAGCACAGACAACAAACATATAATTCTGCATCTGTCATTTATATCAGGAAACTTCAGGCTACTGGTCTGTCCCTGCTCTAAGCCATCAACTGCTGTTAAAAATAATAATAATAATAATTTTAGGTTACATTTAAATCTGTGTATACATTCATACATCATATTTGTATGTGTGTGTGTGTGTGTGTGGCTATAAGATTGTTATTACAGACAAATCACAACTAATGCCTTAATAAGTGCCATGACTCCACAAATTCTTGATTCTTTGTTCTTAATCAGCGCATGAGCCGAGTGATCCGCCACTAATAGTTGTCAGCTCTTTTGTTTTATTTTTTTTCTAACACAACAGTATTTAGGTAAGGGGGGAAAAAAAGACAAGGGCTGGGGTCATTGAACCTCACTCACCATGGGGCTGCTGACGCATGGCCACTATGAATCTAATGAAAAACATTTTAGTTGCCATGCGAAATGGTGGGCGTTAGAGTGTCATGTGGCCATGACCATGTCACACACAAGGGGTCAATAGAGTTCAGTGGTTCACCTGAACATGTGCAGGGAGTTTGTACAGTGAACGTGTTCCAGGGTGTCACATGAGACAAACACCATCACCTAGAAACAATACATTTAATAATCCCTCTATATCCTGTTCCCACTAATAACTTTAACCTCAGTATTATATCACGTATACCGTATTGTGTGTGTGTGTGTGTGTGGGCACACTGAGTAAGCTGTCCTACACAAAGAAGATTTATGGCTGGTGTTAATGAAGTTCATCCTGAGGCGATGAGTGAACAGGTAACCAGATTCTCTATGAAGAGTGTGAAATGTTTACCTGTTTAAACACCACCAGCTTTTATTAACACCAGCCTTTCTTATCTATATCCGGAACAGAAAAAAAAATAAATAAATCTTGTTGATGGGGTGTTCTTATTTTTAATAACATTGTTCACAAATTTCAGAGGGATAATCACACTGTACAGTTGTTTAAATATTTCAGATTTTTCTTTTTTAAATGTTAGGATTTTGATTGTGGCGTGATGGTGGTGTGGTGGTGGTTAGAACGTTCGTCTCACAAAAAGACGTTCCTGTGTGCGAGGACTGGGCGCGGCAAGGGTGGTTCTGTGTGGACTTTGCATTTCCTCCCTGTACTTGCGTGGTACTCTGGGTACTATGGTTTTATTCCAAAGTCCAAAGACTTTCATATTAGGCTAAATGACTGTTCCAAATTTTCCTCTAGGTGTGTGTGTGTGTTTGTGTAATTGGTTGTGTGTGTTGACCCTGCGATGGACTGGTGAGCTGTTCAGGGTTTACCTCACCTTCACCCAGAGTCGAAGAGATAGGCTTCAGCCTCCCCACGGTCCTAATTTGGCAAATGGATGGATGAATGAATGTTTATTAGGAAATTTAAGCTGCTAGTTTAAAAAAAGGAGGTGTGTGTGTGTGTGTGTGGAGGTTATTTTTCATATTATGTAACAGTGTGATTTTCCATTGTGAAATTTAAAAGGTCTAATGACAGCTTCACGTAATCACTACTATAAACTCACAAACACACGCACACACACATACACACAGTGAGATTTCGCTGAGTCATGTCAGTGACACCGTCATTCAGTTTTCATGTCCAGACATGTTCTTGGTTTCACACTCACACACACACACACACACACACACACACGTGCACTACATTCAACTTACTTGTTCTCTTCTTGGTCAGGTATAAGATCATTTCATAAGAGATTGTTTTGAATTCAAAATCCAGATCCAGATTTATATTTAGTTTTTTTTTTTTACTAGAGTCAGGTTTCAGGGGATAAGAAGTTTAAATATACTTTGATATTGTTTGGACGTTTAGGATCGTTGTTTAAGACTAAAGGAAGTCTATGATTAAATCAACAGCTCATGTTCTTCCTGATGTTATGAAAGTGTTGATTCAGTATTTTAGATAACCTTTGCTCTTCATGATGTCATCTCCCTCCTGCAGTGCCCCAGTAAAACTTAAAATAAAAGCCAGTGTGCCCTTAGTGACAATCACAATCCAGGGTAAAACCTGCACCAAATCAAACATGGGGATTCTAAGCAGAATGGTCATCCTGGATTGGTCAAGGCTCAGATTAACAACAACCGCTAACGGTATTGCTGGCCAACAAGGCACTGTGTAAATTTGTTGGGATAAGGAGAAGCAGAAAAGGAGACAGACGGATCAAGAGCACCTTCCCTACCTTCACGTTCATTGCTGAAGTGCCCTTGAGCAAGGCACCTAACCCCCAACTGCTCTCCAGGCACCGCAGTGTATGCATGCTCAATATGGATGGGTTAAATGCATCTAGCCAAAATTTACCTTGCGGAATTAATATAGTAAATATAAAACAAGAGTAGAAGGATTACTTCTGGAGGGAGTTAGATGAAGTGGAGCCTTGTGACCTTGGTGCAAATGTTGGTGAGGGGAACAGAGGAGATGAGGAAGTGATTAGCAGGAACAGTGTCAAGGAGGAGGAATGCTGAAGGGGAGATTATGACAAATTTTGTGAAAAGAAGGGAAATGGCAGTCACACATACATATTTTTAGAAGTTGGAGGAACACAGAGTGAAATATAAGAGAGGATGAAGGTGCTCACAGGTGGACTATGTCCTACACAGGGTTCACAACCTCAAGGAGATTAGTGACTGTAAGGTAGTGTCAAGGGATAGTGTTTTGAGACAGTATTGGATGTCTGTAGGATTACTTTAGATATGAAGAAGAGGAGAGAGAGAAGTGAGCCAAAGATCAGATGGTGGACGCTAAAGGAGGAAGAGTGTTGTGTAAAAATTCAGAGAGTGAGGGGCGAGTGGCTGAGTGGGCAGCTACAGCAGTTGTGGTGAGGGAAAAAACTTGGAAGGTACTTGGTGTGGCATCTGGACAGAGGAAGGAGGAGTGAGAGACCTGGTGGTAAATGAGAAAGTACTGGAAAGAATCAAAGAGAAGAGATGAAACGTGGGACACTCAGAGAGAAGTTCAACAAGATGTGGTGCAAGGTTAAGAGAGAGGTGTCAAAAGCGAAGGAAGAGGCGTACAGTGAGTTGTAAGAGAAGCTGAACACAGATGAAGGAAAAAAGGACTTATGACTGGCCAGACCAGGGGATCGAGCAGGGAAAGATGGAACACAAGCTAGGCTGATTAAGGACACATATGGTAATGTGCTGACAAATGAGGGGAGTGTGTTGAGAAGGTAGAGAGAGACATTAAAATTTTTAGAATTTAGATTAGGTCAGTACAGCGGCACCTGACAAGCCAAATGTATTGTACAGGAAAGAAGAGTCAGGGAGGTCACTGGTTCGAATCCGGGTTGATGCCGCAGCCATCCTTGACTGGGAGTCCATAAGAGCTAATTGGCCAAGCTCTCATGGAAGGGAGGGATGGCAGACGCTCACTTCCCAGTAACCCACAGCCATCACCCGTTAATCCTGGGTGTCTGTGAGCTCATTCATACAAGAGGGCAGATAGCGATTTCCCTACGAGTGTGTCAGGTCGCCTCAAAATATGCACGCACAGCAGTTTGTAAAGAGGCGGGTGGCAGCATCGCATGTCACGGAATGGGCATGTGCATGTCTACACCCCTCCCTGGTTGGTGGTGGTTGTGTTGTACCATCTTGCACAGTAGCTGGACTTGAGCAATGTCCACCGAAGACTCTCTAATCTGTCCATACATCAGAACCGAACAGCTTGATTACCTTTAGTTGGTCTGCATTGAGTTTCTTATCCTCTCCAAGTTGTTGGAAGGGGTTCTTCTCAAATTCTTCTTTGTTAGGGGGCCAACTTTCCACTTTCCTTTAAATGAGCTAGTACAGTGAATACATAAAAACCAAGAAGTGTAGAGCAGTAACCTTCTCCAAGAGATGCTGCAAGATAAGACAGCTTGATCAGCTTTCAATGCTAACCAGAACCTGTGTCCAAGTAAATATTTACTTGGTTGGTATAAACATAATAAAGAATTACAAAAAAGATCTGTGTCAGGTTTTCTAACCACTGCATTCTTGTATCCAAAGCTGACAGCATGACGGAGGAACAGAGCCACCAATGTAATGATTGTTATGTTATGACTGGTGAGAGTATATAATAATAATAATAATAATAATAATAATAATAATAATAATAATAATAACAATAATAATAATAATAATAATAATAATTTGTTAAGTTTAAATTTTTTCAGAAAGTTGTGAAATAAAGGTAAGTGGATGTAGGTAAAGTGTTCAGGTGTGTGTTTATAGGTGAGTTATATTACATGCGTTCAATCATTAACAGTAGTGTAGGATATAAATATGCTTTCTTACAACTCTCTGTCTCTCTCTCTCTCTTTCTCTCTCTCTCTCTCTCTCTCTCTCTCTCTCACACACACACTTCAGTAACACTCTGTAGTTTATCTACATTTACAGATTCCTTTTCCTTACAGTAAAGTTACTCCTGATCATCAGGATGGCGTATTGGTGGAGTTTTTCGGCTGAGACGTGGGCTCTGATTGTGATCCTCATCAGTCTCATCCTGCTGTAAGTTTATCATTTCACTGTTAGAGACAGGTACACACACTGTACAGGAACCGAGCACTAAATTAAACATCACTGCAATAAACAGAATGGATTTAGGAAATGAGAAACGGTTCTGATTTTTTTTTAATAAGAATCAGTGATGTTTAAACTGAACACTTTGTTTACCATCTCACACTCACACGGAGCCTCGTTTTTCAGGGTTAAATCTTAATTTTTTGGCAGTTCACCATGGTGTTTCCTCAGTTTTCATCAGTACCAGTGTTCCTGTCTAAACACCCCTGTAAATGATTTAGTACTAACTCTCTTCATCTTCAGGGTGATGATGACCTTAACATTAATAACCCGGGAATTTTCTATGAAAGAGGTTTCCTCAAGGCAGATTCTCTTGTGTGTTTGTTCTTCATCTCACAAAAAAAAAAACGATTGAGCATAAAATCACATGGAAAAACAGGGAAATATGTTTTAATTAATATCTTATAAAACAATCAGAGGGAGAGATGAAGAGAAACAGAGAGAAAGAGAGAGAGAGAGAGAAAGAGAGAGAGAGAGAGGAAGAGAGGAAGAAAGAATAGAATTGTCTTCACCAAATTCATAAAAATCATCGATTGTAAAACATCCGTATTGTCTTCATGTTTGTTTTCTGTTTGGAAACTTCTGCAATACAAATGTCAATATTTATCATACCAATAAAGCAACCTTTAAATTTGAGAGAGAGAGAAAGAGAGAGAGGTAAAGGAGATCAATAAAAAGTTTAAAATTCCAACCACACTGCTGTTCCTCTTAATAATATTTCACTCATCTCTCCTGCTTTCTTATGTTCTTTCTCGTCTCCTTCTCTTCTCTATGTTTATATATTATGTAATTTTCAGGTATGGGTACTGGCCATACGGTGTATTTAAGCGTTTGGGAGTTCCTGGTCCTAAACCGCTACCGTTTTTTGGAACCATGTTCGAATATAGTAAGGTGAGTTTATTATGTTATATTTTACACTTTTTTCATGGATCCTGGCTCAACTGGCTCCTCTCAATGCGGAGGAGCAGTGGTTTTACTACGAGCACCTCCCATATGGCTGAGCTTCTCACCTTATCTCTAAGGGAGAGCCCCGCCACCTTGCGAAAGAAGCTCATTACAGCCACCTGTATCTGCGATCTTGTTCTTTTGGTCACGACCCAAAGCTCGTGACCATAAGTGAGGGTTGGAACGTAGATCGACTGGTAAATGGAGAGCTTTGCTTTTTGGCTCAGCTCCTTCTTCACCACAACGGACCGGTACAAGCCCAACTTTACAGCAGAGGCTGCACCGATCTGCCTGTCGATCTCCTGATCCATCCTTCCCTAACTCAGGAACAAGACCCTAAGATACTTGAACTCCTCCACTTGGGGCAGGAAATCATTGAAGACCCGAAGGGTGCATTCCACT
Organism: Neosilurus hyrtlii; assembly: GCA_028564935.1. Taxonomy (NCBI): domain Eukaryota; kingdom Metazoa; phylum Chordata; class Actinopteri; order Siluriformes; family Plotosidae; genus Neosilurus; species Neosilurus hyrtlii. The sequence goes on from JAOUQZ010060168.1 coordinate 16,873, forward strand.
TTTTTCGGGCTTTTTTTTTAAAAAGGGGAACTACCACACCAGTTTGCCAATCTAGAGGTACGGCCCTTGATTACCACGCGTTGCAGAGATGTGTCAACCAAGTTTGTTCTACAACATCCAGAGTTCTGAGATATTCAGGCCGGATCTCAACCACCCCCGGAGCATGGCCACCGAGGAGCTTTGTGACTACCTTGGCAACCTCAGCCCCAGCAATGGGAGGATCTCCACCCCAACCCCCAGAGTCTTCCTCCTCCACAGAGGGCGTGTTGGTGGGATTGAGGAGGTCCTCAAAGTATTCCTTACACCTCTCGACAACATTCCCAGTTGAGGTGAGCAGCAGTGTTTGTGAAGAATTACATCCCCCTCCTGAGGCGACAGATGGTGGTCCAGAACCTTTTCGAGGCCAACCAAAGATCACTTTCCAGGCCCTTACCATACTCCTCCCACACCCGAGATTTTGCATCGGCAACAGCCTGGGCTGCAGCACTTTTGGCCTGCCGGTACCTGTCTGCTACCTTGGAAGTCCCACAGGTCAAAAAGGCCTGATAGACCTCCTTCTTCAGCTGGACGGCCCCATTACCACAGGTGTCCTCCACCGGGTTTGGGGGTTACCGCAACGACAGGCACTGATGGCCTTCCAGCCACAGCTATGGGCTGCTGCCTCAGTAATGGAAGCACGAAACATGGCCCATTCGGATTCCATGTCCCCTGCTTTCTTTGGGAGGTGGTTGTAGTTCACTGTGTTGAAAAATACAGACATGGTTAATTTTTTTATGGCTTATTATTATATAATATTATAAAGAAAAAAATAATTGTACTGTTATTTTTAAAAATGGTTTACAGAATATCTCTCTCTGATTTTTAGGGAGCCCATAATTTTGATTTGGAGTGTTTTCAGAAGTATGGAAAGACTTGGGGGTGAGTGTGAAATAGGATTTGGTGTTACTGTTGTGGAAGGATATTAAATGTTCAGTAACATATTTAACAGGTTCTATTAAAGTTAGAAAAATACCCTTCCTGCAAGGTTAGTTTATAATGTTATAGAATTTTATAATTTTACTTACACAACATTACAGCTAACATTACAATAGGCACTATTAATGTTTGTACACATCGCTCTGGCTAAACTTTGCTAGTCATCACTGTAATTGTATTACGTGATCATGGTCTTAGTAGTGTTTGTTACAAGGGCTTAAACTGCTGTTTCAATTTAAATTTTTATTTTTTTTTTAATGCAAATTAATGAAATTATCACAATATCTAGGTAGAAAGGATCTTTTAGACACACAGAACAGTGATATTGTTCAGTGACCGTTCTCAGTTAAGTCTCAAGTGATGGCTGGCTGAAGTACCGTTACCTCGTTTTGTACTTCCTGTCCCTGTGAGCTGGTACAGAACATTAAAGTTTAATAAACTAAATTTTAATTTGAATTCTGACATCTCATTTACTTTCATTTCTCTTGAAATTATATGAAATGATATAATCAAATGACCTGCCAACTTTTGTCAGTAAAACAATACATTTCAACAAACAGTATCATAGTAAAGCTTACGGTCTTCTCCTTTCAACCCTGTCACTGACTCATTTAAATTTATGGTCATTCAGACTCATTTTGCCAGATTATTTCATGTACAGCCCCCAGTGGGCAATGTCCGCCAGATGTGATCCAGAGCATTAGAGTCTTTTCATGGTAATAGCATTTACTATGGTCAGGATAGGAAAGGCTTTGTAATTAGCACGCTAGCTACAAAAATATAATTTTTCGAACTTCTAGAGTTTTGGCCCAATCAGCATGAAACTTTGGATATACAAATACACACACACACACACACGCACACACACACACACACACATATAGGGTATTTGTATATCCAAAGTTTCATGCTGTTTGGGCCAAACAAACAAAGTTTGAAAAAGGAGGGTATATTTTGCGTAAAGGAATTTGAAGCAGAAATGGGTACATCTCCTGATTTAGCTCACCCCAGTGAACTAGTGGTTAAAAGACATTTGAATGTGCGACATACGGTTTGGGAGTAATGAGCCAAAATGCTTTGTTCTGTTGTTCTTCTTCTTCTTCTTGTATTTTGGCCCCTTGTAGGCCAAAGTGTGTAAGTTGTTGTCCCTGTGGTCCCTCCAGTGATCTGTACCCATGTTCTATATAATTTTTCCAAAAGCCCAACAGTTTAGCCTGCACAAAACATTTTACTTATGGAAACATAAGAAGAAGCAGAAGAAGAATAAAAAACTGAAAACAATAGGGTTCCCTTCCCTACTGTGCTTGCACACCGAATAATTTAGCTGGTCTAACATGCTCGAAGTGAAAGCACTATCCACCTCCTCATACAAATGAGCTCACAGATGCCCTTGGTTGGCTGGTGGTCGCTGTGAGTGACAGGGAAGTGAGCGTATGCCATCCCTCCTACCCATGACCCAAGCTCGGTCAATTAGCTCCCATGGACTCCAGGACACGGATGGCTGTGCCATCATCCCAGATTTGAAATTGTGATCTCAGGGTTGATAGTCATGTACCTTGCCGATGTGCCACTCAGGAACTTGTTTCGTGTATTTTAATACAATATTAGAAGAGTGAGTTTATGACAGCGATACAAGTCCATGTGTTTTGTAGTACCAGCCTCGCAGCGGACGAGTTAAAGTAGGCATGTGCCATGTAGCTGCCCTGCATCAATAACACAGGCAGAGAGGATCCAGATGAGTGTCAGTTTTCTTCAGTACACAATAAAAACACTGTAAACCTGAATAAAATATATAAACAAAACATGTAGGTGTTTTACAAAGAAAACAAACAAATTGTCACTTGAGGGTACACCATACATGAAGAATCATCTATATAGGGAATCTGCCATTTACAGAATGCTTCATATACAGAATCCCCCATTTACAGAATCCACCATTTACAGAATCCTCCATATACAGAATCCACCATATACAGAATCCACCATTTACAGAATCCTCCATATACAGAATCCACCATTTACAGAATCCTCCATATACAGAATCCACCATTTACAGAATCCCCCATTTACAGAATCCACCATATACAGAATCCACCATATACAGAATCCACCATTTACAGAATCCACCATTTACAGAATCCACCATATACAGAATCCACCATTTACAGAATCCACCATATACATAATCCACCATTTACAGAATCCACCATTTACAGAATCCGCCATTTACAGAATCCGCCATTTACAGAATCCACCATATACAGAATCCACCATTTACAGAATTCACCATTTACAGAATCCACCATTTACAGAATCCTCCATTTACAGAATTCACTATTTACAGAATCCACCATATACAGAATCCACCATATACAGAATCCACCATTTACAGAATCCTCCATTTACAGAATTCACCATTTACAGAATTCACTATTTACAGAATCCTCCATATACAAAATCCACCGTTTACAGAATCCTCCATATACAGAATCCTTCAACTACAGAATCCGCCATTTACAGAATCCACCATTTACAGAATCCTTCATATACAGAATCCACCATTTACAGAATCCTCCATTTACAGAATTCACCATTTACAGAATTCACTATTTACAGAATC
>JAOUQZ010060184.1:0-20466 GCA_028564935.1 Neosilurus hyrtlii
GATTTGAGTTTTATAAATTGAGTGCGGCCATTGAGATAAGACTGGAACCAGAGAAGGGGAGTGGAAGTGACACCGAGTGAGAAGAGTCTACTAAGCAGGATGGAATGGGATATGGTGTCAAAAGCAGCATTTAAGTCAAGAAGAATGAGAATGGAGAGAAAACCAGAATCGGCTGCGAGGAGAGGGTCATTAGTAATTTTAATAAGGGCTGTTTCAGTGCTGATTTAGGCTTTAAATAAGGGTTCTATTAGGGGTTGGTGTTACCACTAATATTTTTATTGATCCCTTCTAAAATATGGTCAATCTGAGTGGGAAAATACCAAACATAATGCATTTACCTAAAGGCAACCACCCTGTACATACCCCTTGAAGTTAGGACCCCCAAAAAATATAATTTTCATCTAAAATCTAACACCTGAATATGAATAAATTTATTACAATTATCATTACAATTAGTTTAATCATACAAACTATATAAACTGAGATTTATATATAAGCAATTAACATAAAGGTATTAAAAACACTCTGTTTGTGCTGAAATGTTTGAAAATGGTTTAAAAGTGAGTAATAAGAGAATCATATGGATAACTGATCCAGTATTGTATTCAATGCCTTATTAATGTCACCCAGGGTAACCTGTGCAAAGGTAGTGATATTGCTCAAATACAGTTTAAGATTTACAGGAAACGTTTTGACTGACAGCTTCTTATGATCCTTCACAAGGTGGAATAGGTTTTTGGCAGGGAAAGAGATGTGTCACGAGCATAGCGGACCTCAAGGTAAAGGCATCTGTGCTTGGTATATTGATCAGAATCACTGGTTATGTACTCATCTATGGCAACAGTAGATGTGAATGGGCCTCCCAAACTCTTCAGTGCATCCAAATCTTTTTTCATTTCTGCAATGATCAACTGCAATCTTTGCAATCTCCTTGTCCTGCAACTCTTGTTTCTTTAGCTCCTCCTGCATTTTGGTCCAATCTAGCATAGTTTCTGGAATCCTTCTTCCTTTCCTGACAACATTACCATAGCATCGAAATGATCCTTGCTCTTTTTGATCAGTGAGATCGGTATTATATATAGCCAACACTGCATTCTGCTGCAAGGTTGTGTTTTAGTGTTTCTAGATCTCTCTTCCTGCACACCAGAGTTTTCTCCCATCTTCAGTCAACAAAGTCTTCACAGAACATCTTTCTCTGGTTCTTCTGATCGACAAGAAAAGCCCATTCCATATCACTCATCTTCACTCCGTATCTGAATTCAACCTGCTTTCGAATTACTGGATCCTACTAGTTAATATCAAACAACTCGTCAGCTCGCTGGTTGAAAGTGACAGCTTTCTTGAAGAAATTGTCATTTTAGCAGGTTTTTCGTGTCTGAATAAGGCTGCAAAATAGCCAGTGCTGAAACAGTTCTGCTACTAACTGAGCTGCTGCATCTCTTGATTGCTGTGCTTGACCAGCTTTCTTGGGCCTCAGGAGATCATATTCTGAATCACATAGGTAGCATTCCATATGGAAAGTCAGGTTTCTGATCTAATCTACAGCATCTAGGGTCTTTTTGGCTTCTGATCTTGTGAATGATGTACTAGCAGCCATTATTCACCTGCAAACATAGACCTGTTACTATTACTACTGTTAGTGCATAACTGCCACTTCAAATAAGTATATATGTTTTCATATTCATGATAAAATATGCATATAAATGCCTTGTTTCGCTTTCCACCAATACCAACCTTGCAAAAGAAGAAGAATCTGATACAACATGACATTGCTGGCTATATTTATTAAGATCAGGTTGATAATTACATCTGAAAAAAGTTCAGAAATCCCACTCAAAACAACAAAATAGTGATTCTTTTGACATGCGTAACAGTTATTTATCTTCAGAGGGTATGTACAGGGGGTTAGCATTGGTCATTTGACTAAACATTGACATTTCCTTCAGATTGAGCCTCTACATATTTTAAGATGGGTATTGCTATGAAAAATTGACTTTTGCAAAATAACACCACCCCCTAGTTCTATACACTGCTCATTATCAACTGACTGGGATAATGTTTAATACTTTAATCACCACCACTACTAAGTGCATTATAATATTCATTCATTCATTCATTCATTCATTCATTCATTTTCTAAGCCGCTTATTCCTAATTAGGGTCGCGAGGAGGTTGACAGCTATCTCAGCCGTCTCTGGGTGAAGGCAGGGTACACACTAAACAGCTTGCCAGTCCATTGCAGGGCTAACACACATACTACCATTCACTTTCACACTCACATCTAGGGGTGATTCGGAACAGACAGTTAGCCTACTTTGTGTTTTTGGACTGCGGAAGGAAATCAGAGTAGCCAGAGGAAACCCACCCAAACACTGGGTAGAACATGCAAACTCCACACAGAAACACCCAAGCCAGAGAATCGAACCGGGGACCTTCTTGCTGCACTGCGGATATCTAAATCCAGTGGGTGGTTTACCAACAGGGAACACAGAGGATGCTCTTCCAACAAATCATTAGAAGGAAATTGCGATTCTTCAGCCACGCCGTACAACACAATTGCATAGTTGCATCCATCATCCGAGGCAATCACAGCACAAAGGTCTTGTGTTCAAGCCTCATGTTGGGCAATTTCTGTATAGAGTTTGCATGTTCTGCGCATGCTTGCATGGGTTCCTCCTGCAGTCCAGAGACGCTCTCATTTTAGCAACTTTCCTCTTTTAAAACAGGTTTACAACTTAATTCTCGTAAATTTAGGACTTTATTCTCAAAAAAGTATGACTTTATTCTTGTAAAATTATGACTTTTTTCTCGTAATATTACAACTTTATTCTCGAAAAAACATTTTTCTTAATGTGGCCCTAATACTCTGTTGTAGATTTAAATTTTATATTAAAAAAAATAATTTTTAAAAAACCCAGAAGAATATTTGAACCAGTAATAAGAAGTCCCATTTTTTCTGATTCTTTTTTGACAGGATGTCTCTTATTTTGTACACCCCAGTACACGATGTATACAACTGCTGTGCTAATGATCTGCAGCTATTTAAAGGCAAACTCTTATTGTTAAAATAGTTATAACAGCAGTTTAGTGACAGGGTGCAAATGTTGAAATGTTAAGACACTCTGCTGTAGTCATTAGACATGTGGTGATATCAGGCTGGGTCAAAGCTTTGCTCTTTTGAGTTAGTGGCTACAATCTCCCTCCATACTTCTCTCTCTCTCTCTCTCTCTCTCTCTCTCTCTCTCTCTCTCTTTCTCACAGGTGTTTAGTGTATCTACTTCCATAAATCTTGTGTATATAACAGATAAGTGAGAGGAGATAACATACAATATGTTAGATATTAAAAAAAAAAAAAAAAATATATATATATATATATATATATATATATATATATATTGTTTCCAACCACTCTTGATGAATATATTGGTATTTAATCTAAATATGTTTACTTGGAGGCTGCTTATGGCCTAATGTCGCGCGCTGTTAGTGGCTAGCGTGCACGTGGTTCGGTAGTTCTGAATTCTGAATTGAACTCCCGAACCAGGTGCATGCTAGCCACTTACAGCGCACGATATTAGGCCATAAGCGGCCTCCAAGTAGGAAGTGGGAAATGAAAGTTGACTTTATGTTATGAGCCTCTTACCTGGGTCATGCGAGTTCCGACTGGTTTTGTGCTGGAGGGTCACATATTTAATTTAATAAATCTAATTTGATTGCTTGGTTCAATACAAGAATGTGAGACAAAAGAAAAACATGCTTTATCTGAGTAGGTAGACACAGGAAGTGAGTTATTCTGCCCAAATCAAGACACCATTGAGTAGATCATGATTCCTTACATCCTGTAGTCAGAGGCCCTTCTTTTCCTTTCACTGTCAAGATGATGACCCAAAATATATACAAACTGTGTCCTTGACTGTGTTTAAACAGGCATATTATACAGATAAACAGGACAAGACGATCGATTTAATCCTCCTCACAGCAGAAAAGCAGTATAAGCTGTCATAAGTTTTTTAGCTGTCACTATCAGAGTAGCATTAGCTGCATGGAAGTTGCAGTTCGAACAGGTAATGCTAAAGCCAATAGAGGCATTCAGCTGAAAATGTATGTGATCTCATTAAAAACAAACAAACAAACAAAAGGATAATGCATGCACTCTTGACCATTGTCATAAATTATTATGAGCGTAGTTTCTTGTGTTGTTAGTGTAATAGTTTGCCAATCTATGTTGATAGGTTAAAATCTGGAGACATGAGAGACACGGGAGTTTGATACCTGAGTTGGCAAAAACATGCTGTTGTAACAAGAGCCCTTGGGTAGCATGATTATATGATGATAAGACTCTCTGCATAAATGAAATGTATTTCATAATAGTGTGTCATAAATTAAACAGATATCTGATAAATGTGAAGGATTGCATCTGTTGATTCTTATCTTCCTTTAATATAAACCAGCCTACAGACACACCACTGTAAACTTTTATAATTCAAATAATAACATCCTAAACAAACAGCATACTTCTTTGCTAAGAAGTGATCTCATAGAATTCATAGAAAAAATATTTCCATTTATATACACACTGGTGCTTATACTTTTTCATACACATGAGAAACCAATATTTCTTTTTCTTCTGTGTTCCCTCTGGTGACATTGGATATAAAAAAATAATGCATGGCCACACGTTATTATCCCGTGAGCCACGAGATGCATTTTTCTTTAATCCAATGTCACCAGTTAGGATCTGTACAAATGCATTCATATTATTATACTGTGTGGGTATTTTTGTTGTTGTTTTGTTTTTTTTACAGTGTTTTTGGGTCAAAAGTGATACTCTTTTTTTGAATAAGGGGAAAAATATGGGAAAAGAAAAAATAAGGAGAGGTTGACTTCATTTGAAGTGTGTGTTTTTGGTTGAGTGCTGTTGGGCCTTGAAAAAAGTTACTGACTGGTCCATGCTAGGGGATAGTGATGGGCGATTCGTAAACAAATCATTCAAAAGAATGGATTAATTTAAGTAAATTTCAACAGCGCTTTGGAAATATAACTGTCTATTATTCCATATAGTAGTCGAAATCACCCAGTAAGTCTAAAAGCTGGCGGAGGGGGAAGTGCTGTGTGACGCACTATGCGGGAGGCAGTCTCTACAGCAAGGTCTCTGGTTGTATCGAGTAGCAAATCACTGAATTGTTCAGAAAACCGCTAACTTGCTGAATCATTTGCGAACCACTAACTCGTTGAATCACTCAGTGAACCGCTAACTCACTGAATTGTTCATGAACATTGATATACTAATGAAAAACTTTTAATAAGTTTTATAATTTGCAAACTGGACCATTCATATGTATAAAAAATGGAAAAGAAAAATGGAATGTTTGACTATTCAGTGTGATACCTCTTCATAAGGCAGAGTAAATAACTTAGTGAGTTATCAGTATGCCTTGCCACTCGGTGCAGGTTTGAACCTGGCAGCATTTGTTTGTTTGTTTGTTTGTTTATTTTGGGTGAATCAAATGAATCGTCAAACTACAGCTACAGTTGAATGAACTGAAAACATTGAAGTTAATTAAAAATATCACACTTCGCATCACTACTGGGGGATTATGGCCCACTTAAAAGCCAATCAGATTGTGCGTACTGTGGTTGGCATATAATAAAAAGACATATTTTACTTTTTAGCATAACAATGACTCAAGGCACAAATCCAAGTTGATGAAGGAATGGATTTAAAAGAAAGAGATCAACATATAGGGCCCAGACTTAAATCCAGCTGAAATCATGTGGAATGAGGAAAAGGGTTGTGTACAGAAGATATCTTTGCAATTTAATAGGTCTCGTGTATTTTTGCAAGAATACGTGAAGTATAATTGCCAACTTGAGATGTAGTACGTTGGTAGACACAAAAAGACACACGAAAAGCTGATTTAACAAACTCTTAATTAAGAGGTGTTCGATCTTATACACCCAATTACTGTTTTGTTTTGTTTTTTTTAACGAAATCATGTCTACTTTTTTTCACTTGAATTTCGTTGGTTGCTATATAACCTTAAATGTTGGGGGGGGACTGGTATGAAGCCTTGGAAGACAGGTGAAATGTGAAGAAACCTGAAGAAGACTTTTGGATTATAGGTGAAACATCTTTTGGAGATGCCTAGCCTTGGAGCTATACTGACATGGATGACTTAGAATCTACACAGACATGATCTGACATGAATTATCCTGTTTTCATTTTTCCCCAGTGTACCTAAATGACTCTGGGAAGCATTAATGGAGCAATAATAAATTATAATGACATGGCTATGAGGCTCCACAAGAAAATAATACTGATTTATTGAACTCAATGGTGTGTATAAGTATAGTGCCAAGAAATGAGAAAGGGAGAAATAGATGCTCTTCTCATGCATCAAAGGTTTTTACTAGAGCAGCCAATATAACATCTAGTGTTTTACCATAATTAGCTGAAATTTAACATTACATAGAATTTACAGATCAGTTGGATAAACTGCACTATATTAGCTGGTTAGCTCACGCATGCAAAGCTGGCCTTCAATTTAAATAACTTACCTAGTTATACTTACTGTGTTCATTTACTCATGCAGGAGTAACACAGCTGTTGGGTTATTAGACTACGTTTTGTTTGTTGTGACATGCTTGCATGAATGGATTGAATCTGATTACATAATATTAAAATGGCTTTAAATCTATTTAAATTTAAATTCTTCTTTGTACTAGTATGATTTGTTTGTTCATGCTTGGATTTAGATATGATCACACAAAAGATGGCTAAGGTGACTCACACCAGGACTTGAATGAAAAGATCCTACCAGTTTATCAAGGTGGAGACACATTGAATTGTAACATAGCTATGGCCATTGCTGAACAGAAAGGTGTCACGTATTTCTCACACCCAGGATTCAAAATATCCACTCGACCACTACTATATAGTGCGGCTACTGACAGTTAGGGAATAACATTGATTATCTCTTTACAGTGGCAGCTGCCAAGGAGTGGAATGTATTAAGCCGAAGTGGACAGTCAGTTGTTGAAGTTGATGTGTTGGAAGTAGGAAAAATAAGCGTAAGGAGTGACTGACATGGGACACACAGTAACGACTAAACAACTGGGTCTATTCAACTGCAAAATAGCTGGTCTTGAGGGGTGTTCCTGGCATGCAGTGGTAAGTGCTTACCAGATGTGGTCCACAAATGAACAACCAGTGAACTGGAAAGAGTGTAATGCCCAAGGTTCACTGATGCATATGGGGAGCAAAGGCTATTTTATTTAAGTTATGAATTCAAATAAGGCTTAAATTCCTTTAAGGTTTTTGATATTTCTTTATGTGACAGAGATCATCATTATGAATATCCCCCAATTGTCCTAAATGTATCAGCAGTGGTCTGGCCTTATCCCCTAAAGAGTGTTCTATTTAGTAAAGAATATATAGTTAGGGGGCAGCACAGTGGCACAGTGGTTAGCATGTCAGCCTCATAGCAAAAGGGTCCCAGGTTCAATTCCCGGGATCGGAAGTTTCTGTGTGTAGTTTGCATGTTCTCTCTATGTTTGCGTGGGTTTCCTCCAGACACTCCATTTTCCTCCCACACTCCAAAAAACATGCACAGTAGGCTAATTGGCTGTTCCACATAGCCCCTAGGTGTGAATGTTTGTTGGCCCTGCAATGGCCTGGTGAGCTGTTCAGGGTGTAACCCGCCCTCGCCCAGAGTCAGCTGAGATTGATAATTAGGATTAAGCAGCTTAGAAAATGAAGTGAGTGCGAGGGCAAATGGACATTTTGAGTGCAGACCAAGACTCCACTGAGGAAACTGTTGTTCTGCCATCTGATTTTTAATGATCTGTTCTGCGTCTCTTCCTCTGCCATGGGGGGTGTCTGTCATGTATGTCTCCCTCACACCAAGTATTTCATGTTGGGCTCTCAGCACTCTAGTGCACTCTCTGCACTAGAGAACCCTTTATTCCTTGTTGTCAGTTGTTTGTTTACAGTGATATGTTCCTTTTGTTTTGGTTCATAGATTGTATCCTCCTATAACTTGTCTGTCTCCTTAGTGTGTCACCTGTTTTCCGATTGCCCTCACCAACCCTTGTATACTGTATCTTGCTATTCCGGTTGTGTGAATGGTTGCCTAAGGAAACCAAAGACTTGCTGCCACAGAAACAACACTACTCTCGCTCTCACTAGGTCTTTCTAAAGTCCGGATGCGCACTTCTATCGCTACAATCTTCTTCGTCAGAGAGCTGACTAGTGTACATTTATCACAGTTAAAATTATTACTAATGACGGAGGAAGAACTCCTGAACATTCTGCACTCAGCACACTGAACAAGCCAAATGCTAGCCATGATTCTAAAACCAAAACTTAGTCAGAGATTTGAAGATATTTGCAAGGTGCTGTTGAGTCCCTCTGCTTGTTGCCTCAAGGTGGAGAAAAAGTAGTCTATGAAGAAATAAAGTGTATGAAAAATAACTATCTATCAGCTACAAAAATAAATAAATAATTGAATAAATAACATGAAAATTAAATCCGTGAAATATTACTTATTCCAAATATATGTATTTACACAGAAATTAAATCTCTATTAGGCTCACCCTACATTTACAGAATTTAATTCACTTCTACACCACAGTCGTAAATACAACTCATGCTTTGTGCTCCCTTGATGGACAGCTGTGTGTAGGCATTTGATTACAAACTGAAGGATACCAAACAGGAAAAGACAACTTCCGAAGCCCAAGAATCAAATCGACTGGAATGGTAGACTAATATTACAGAAGTTTACCCAGCTATGACTGCATACTTTTATTTACCTTGACATGGGAGATTAAGACTGCCAAAACAAATGACAATGACAGGACATTTTGTTTGGTAAGTGTTTGAATGCAGAGAATGTGTGTGATCAAATGAAATGTTGATGATGAAACGTGATATAGGCACATACTGCAAATACATACACTGAGAAGCGTCATTTATTATAAACTAGCTGAGAAAGATTTGCAAGGCTGTAAGCATCAAAACTTTCAGCATGAAAATAGCTAAATAAGACTGGATAAAGGTTTTTGCATGACATGAATTTATCTTCCACAAGAACTACAAATCTGCATAAGAGAGGGATAACACTGATAGGTTTGCAGGCTATATTCATCCATTCATTCATTCATTTTCTATGCCGATTAATCCTAATTAGGGTTGCTCTGTCTGGGCTAGGGCAGAGTACACCCTGGACAGCTTGCCAGGCCATCACAGGGCCAACACTCACACAAGGCAGGCTATGTTGTAATTCTATATTTTTTTTAAAAATGCCATTGTTTTCCTGTTAATCATATAACATATCACTATAGCTAAGGTAAGGACAGTATAAGCAGTTTACATTAGTTTCCTTATTTAAAAAAATGCTTAAAATTTTTAAAACAATGTCTCATCATCTACACAGAATATTGAGCTAGCTTCTTCTTGTGATCCAGATACTGTGAGGTGTTGCACAGTTCTCGCAGCAACACAAATTTTAATGGGCTGTTTCACATCAGGGTAGACTTTTTTGGTTTCACAGTAGCTCAAAAGTAAAACTCCTAGTTTTTGTGGTTTCTTGCTACCAGTCAACACCTTATGAGACCAGAATATCTAGTGTGAAGTATCAGAGCTACAGGTCTAATGGTGTCTAAATTACACCAGGTGAAAGTATAACAGGTACAGGGTCTCTAGAACAAGTATGTCTGCTTGCTGTTTATCAGAATAAGGCATACAAAAATGGAATTGAAGATTTAAGAATAAAAGGTCACTAAACACATTATCTGAGGAGGTTTCATTCAACATTAGTTGCATATATTATTAACTGCAGTAACAACAGCATCAGTGACAATCATTGTGGTTTTCCGGAGAAGACACTTTTTGACGGACATGCTTATCAAGCTGATGTGGAACTCTGTACAGAAAGTATTTCACATCCAATCCCAGTTATATTTTTCACAAAGCTATACAGTACTATACTGCTTTAAAAAAAAGCATTAATATCTGAAAAAAAGTACTTTTGTCCTCCACACGTAATATCTACTTTCCGGAGAAGACATTTTTGACAGACATAGGATCCCGACAAAGCCACTTAGATTATAAATGGAGCTTGCAAGCAACAGAACATCTTTCTAGATTGTATTAAAATACCCCTCCAAAAGTAAAAGTTAGTAATTAGGAGCGCAATTCAAAATTTTATCAGGTCAAAGCTACTCTTTTTATTACAGTGGAGAGAACTGAATTCCGTACTTGGTAAACATTTCAGCAATATTTTTCTCTGATAGCAATATTTATTGGAATTGAGAAAAGATTTCACTAGTGTAGCTGGGACTACTCTTCCTCTATACAACAATAACCAAGAGACAGTCATAAAGTATGCAAGTGCCTATTTAAAGCAGTCCCTTGTATCATTTTAAAAAGACAGCCCTGATCCTAATACAGATCTCCTAATAGGCCCCAGGGACACACCACCAGAGTGCTATTACAACTGTTTACAGTGGAGTCAGAATGGAAGGCTAGCTCTTCTCCTTAGTACCATCTAAATGTTTTTGAAGTTGATTCCTTAAGGTAAACCTAATTTTGCTTTAAGCAAAAATAATCAGGAAACACTTTTTAATGACTGCTGACTGGGGGTGGAAACCTGCCAGGAACACTGTATGAGTAAATAACTTATATTTTATTATAATGATTTTGTATTGTATGTTTAATTTATGCTTAACATGTTTAAGTAAGCTTTTTCTCTGGAGGTATGTGGAAATTCACAAGCCACCACTAAACATGCACTGATTAGAGAATATGCCATGGAATATTTTAAGCATGATGTGTGTTATATGCTACATTATCTGTGTTGATTTTATAACTTTAGCACAGTTTTAGGAAAGAGCTTGCTGAAATTCAAGAATGGTGAGATAGCAACAGTAAGATGTGGAAAATTTTTGAAAAGGGCTTTTGTATCATTACACTTGGATGGAAGATCACCTTGTTCATACAGTACTTTTCCACTTCATACACCCATTTCCTTTCTTCCTGTAGCCTCCTCCTGAATTGTTTGATAAGTTGTCAGTGTTGTGACTGCACTGTCTGAATAGCAAAGTAACTCATCCTGAGTAACCGAGTATGATTGTGCAACAGTATGACGTCTACGATCCGTGTTTTTTTCTCATTATCAGGCTGACAAAATGATACCTCACAAGGTGACATACGATGAGTCATACTGTTAATGTAAATTAGGCATGTGAACAAGTGAATATCACATTTGAAATATTCCTTTTTCTGTGTCTTGCTTTCTATGATAAAATTCCAAAGGATCTTCACATAATGCTTTCACTTTTGACATTTAAACTTGCCGAGCCACTTAATCCAACTAGGGTTACGGGCCTACGAAGCCTATCTCAGCTGACTCTGGAAGAAGGCTGGGTGAACAGCTCAACAAACCATCACAGGACCAACACACACACTCACATTCACACCTAGGGGCAATTCGGATAAGCCAGTTAGCATCATGTACATGTTTTTGGAATGTAGGAGGAAACCGGAGTACATGGAAAAAACCTATGCACCGTGTGTGTGTGTGTGTGTGTGTGTGTGTGTGTGTGTGTGTGTGTGTGTGTGTGTGTGTGTGTGTGTTGGCCCTGAAATGACTTGGAGATCTGTTCAGCATGTCGACTAAGACAGGTTCCAGCCTAGTTGAATAAAGGAGTTTGTTAAATAAATGAATGAAATGTACAGTACTGTGCATAAGTTTTAGGCACCAGCACAAGTTTTCTAGCACAAAATAAAACGTTACATTAAAAAATGTTAGTACAGTATATCAATAAAGAAAGCAGCATATCACATAAAATACCTCCTTTCAGACAAAAATATAATGAAGGCTGCTGCGATTTACATGCAAATAAAGAATCAACTGTGACAGTCAACATTTCCAGGAGATCTGTGACTGGTTCTGTAAGATCCTCGGTAGATACTGTACACAAAGGAATGGTGTAGAACAAAGATGTCTTATATTTACATATAAATAATGACATTAAATTAAAGATCTCTACATAAAAATTCTATAAAGCACAGTAAACAGTAGTAAATTAAACTAATTCAATATTAGGTGTGATGACTTTTTGTTTAAGAATAGAATAGCATCAGGTAGAGTTGGTGCAGTTTTACAAGTAAAGTATCTACCGAGTATCTTACAGAACCAGCCACAGTTCTCCTGAAAATGGTGAATGTCACACTTGATTCTTTATTTGCATGTAAATTGCAGCAGCCTTCATTATATTTTGGTCTGAAAAGTGGTATCTTACGTAATATGCTGCTTTCTTTATTGATATACTGTACTAACATTTTTTTAAAGTAACATTTCATTTTGTGCTGGAAAACTAATGTTTGGAAATCTAAAGTGTTTTTGTACTAACTGTCTACTATACAAATTATAAAATAAAAATCTATAGCAAAGTTTATGCTTAAAAAAAGAGTACTTTTGCACAGTACTCTATGAAAGTACTAGAGCTGATAGACAGGGAAGGGGTCATCATTAATAACATGCGGAGTGAATATAAACAATAGCTCACGCCACAGTCAACAAAATTTAATACTGGGCAAAATTATAGAAAGATCCACTGCAAAAACATACTTTTCCTCTGGAAACTCAAAGCTCTGCACATCTGTGGTAAAGTGTATTAAATGTAGACCCCTAGCAGTTTAACAGAAGCTCAACCCTGCCTCATTTTGCAGTCATCTATATTATGATTATAAATGCACTTTCAAACCTGACATATTTTTCCAAGCATGTAAACATGTTTCCCATTCATTTTCTTTTCTGGGAAATGCTTGCTTTAACAGTGGAATCTTAAGCCTTTCAGGGTACAGATTTACCAGACACCCATGTGGAATGCTGGGAATGAGAGGAATCCATGTTTGGTTCATTTGGCGGAGTGTAATTGTTAAGCAAAGTGTAGAGTAAATCAGTGATTGTGGCCAAGGAATGGTTCACCAGCTCAATGTAAACACTGGGTTCTAATGGATTTACATTACCAACTATTAAAAAATACGCTACCAGCAGTGACTTATCATTATTTTACTAGATTTCTGATCAAAAGTATGACTTTAGCTGGTTTAATACAGTTAATTGTTTCAGCAAGTTTGTTAAAGGTCTTAAGAATTTAAACAACATGATCATCCTAAATCAATAATTAGTCATCTGCCACATGATCTGCAATTGACTCCATCTCTCTACAAGCTCTCCAGCCTACAAACATGGCTGTTGTGGACTACAGTTTGTAGAAATCCACACATTAAAGATCATCTGATTCCCAACCTGTTTCTCACTCATTCCCTCATTTGCCAAACTGGTTAATCCTCCTAGGGTCAAGGGGACACTGGGCTAAGGGTACACATCGTACATTGTAAGTGCAACACACACACAGCCATTCACACTCACATCCATGCATAGGGGCAATTTGGAGCAGTCAGTTAGACTACTGGGCATGTCTTCGGACTGTGGGAGGAAACCGGAGTACATGGAGGAAACCCATGCAAGCACAGGGAGAACATGCAATAGCTCCATAAATGCCCGAGCCCAGGACTTAAACCCAGAACCTTCTTGCTGTAAGGCAAACGTGCTAACCACTACACCACCATGCTGCTGAACTGTTTGTCATTTATGCTTAGTACTGATATATATATGGATTAATATATTGATATCAACATGCTCACTGCAATGTTAAAAGCCATTTTATTTAAAATTACCAAGGCTTTATTTTCTGCATTTGTTTTAAACATTTTATTTCATAAATTTTATTTCATACTTAAATTGTTCAAGAACCATCATGATTTATGGATAGATCGTCTCAGTACTGTATGTGCTCTACGCGGTTTAATGAAGTGTATGAAAATGCTTTCACCACATGCTTTCTGTTGCTGTTCACTTCATCTTGGTCCTACAGTAAGCACAGTAGAACAAACCTGTTACACAACGCTCATGGAAGTCAAAGAGACAAGCTGGTACTTGTGCGTGTTTGTTTGGCCATTATTGAAATCAAACCATGTTTTTGTTCAAGTCACACCCTCTTTTCTTGACATTAAGGGATTTTTTTTGTTTTGTTTTTGTTTTTGTTTTTTTAAGCATTGATGTTACTATGCTGCTGAATGACACATGTCATCGGCGAGAGAGGTGAATCAGTTCACCTCTTGGCTCTCGTTGCCTAGGTGACTACCTCACATGTTTACTGCTTCGAAATCTAAGTAAAACTTTGAGCAGCACCTTGCTTCCCTAGCAGGTCTGTGAGAACTTTTATTATCGTTATCTTATATTGTTTAAGTTCATTTTAACTCATATTATAATCATATCTAGAATATTATTATCATTATTATTATCACACGGTGGTTTTGTAACTAAGACTCTTGTGCATCATGAACAGTTTGCTGTCCTCACCATCTTCGCTCTCTATTCGAGAAAAACAGCACTATGATGTCATGGCTCCAGCTGGGTCCAACCAATGATACAAGCCAGGTATCATCACGGGGAGAATAATAAGCACGTTCACAAGCTGAATTTAGATGGAGTACACTTTCAGCATGACTCTTTTCTGAACTGTACACAGTTTTAACTACTCATTTATTTATTTTTATTCAAATTGATCTGTTAACATCATTCCGTAAAAATATATGAGTAGCAAAATATGTTAGCAAATCCATGTGCTCGAGTTACTATGCAACCCACATAATGTACATTTCATTAGCTCTAAATAAACGTATATAAATATAAACTCACAGGAAATACTGACCGTTTCAGAAACATGGACCCAGGCATCACGTATCAGGTTGCTATCCTTGTAAAATTTTTGTGTACCGTCATAAAACAGGATATTTATACACAGCAATAATAAGCTGCTTTTCCATGTTGCTGTGAGCGGGACATTAAAACTCGTGTTTATGGTCATGTGGAACTCTGTGTATGGAAGCATCTGTGAATCAACGGTATCTTTAAGCTCTGATGGGTAATTGACGAAACTTGTGTCACATGAAACTTGCCCCACACACACACACACACACACACACACTTTTTGTTGCGCAAGAAAATTTGCCTCTTATAGCCTCTCGTATCGCGCACGATTATTGACTTTGCATGGTAGCATGTCGCTTGTCACTTCCTGTATGAAATTAACTGTTAGGACCAAATTGAAAGGGAATATTTAACACCCATTGCTTCAACTTCGATGCTTCCCATATGGGTACCACTGTGGCATAGTGGCTAGCACGTCTACCTCTCAAAAAAGTCATGGGTTAGAGTTCTGGGCTTGGCGAGGGTTTTTTGTGTTGAGTTTGCGTGTTCTTGCACATGCTTGTGAGGGTTTCCTTCGGGTACACCAGTTTCCCCCCACAGCCCAAATATATGCACAATTGCCTAATTGGCTGGTCTAAATTGCCAATGAGTGATGTGTACCACGCCTTCGTCCGGAATAGGCTGAGACCCCATGACTTTAGTGAGATAAAGCGAACGGATGAATGCTTTTCATATCTCTGTTGCTGATATAAGCATGCCCAAGGAACAGACAATTTTCTGCAAATTTTTTTTTGTCCAAAATTTCTTCTTAACACAGCTGCAGTCACTATAACTGATATGTCTTTCCCCTTAAACCTGTTTAGAAAAGTTTGCCTGGACAAAACACAAAGCCCTTCAGACAGACAGTTTGCAAACTGACGAACCAAACAGGGTAGCTATCATGCTGGCAATTGGTTGACCAGCTTACTAGGAATCTCTCTACTGTATTTTAACTCACAGAATGAGCAGGTATAATTATAACAGGAACTGGGTGATTGTAACAGTGACTGAAAAACAAATTGCTGTGAGATCATTATAAAACACAAACCAGTCAATGGTAGTGAACTGACCAGTTAACTTTCCTGTGCTAGCTATAAAACTAGCTCTTGTTTAAGGAAAGAGGTTTTGCTTTTTTAATGAGGCACTGAGTAATCGGGATGGTGACACTGCTGTGATGGTTTTTTTTTTTAACACTTCTGTAATACACAAACAATTTTCAGAGCAGAAGCAGATGTTCTTCACATTTAAAACCACATGCTATCATTCTAAGTAGTGTTCATTCGACTGCTGCTTATGTGAAATACCTAAAATAGGAGAATCATGAACGAAAGAGTCACACTGTAACAGTACTGTAGTCGATGAACCTTCCTTTTTGTTATTTTTAGGCGAATGTAGGGGGCATTTTAAAACAAATTCCCAGAATGAGTTTTATTCTTAGATTCATGCCATGTTCTTAGATTGTTAATATTGTTAAAGATTGACTTTAAAGCTGCATATAAAATGTCACAGCTAGACAGGAGACCATCAAAGCTGGCTTCGGGCAAAGACAAGACATACCCTGAACTGCTTGCCAAGCCATCATAGGGTCACCACAGACCCGTAACTATTCACTCTTACATGTACATCTAGAGGTGGTTTGAAACAGCCAGTTAGCCTAATGTGCATGTTTTTGCACTGTGGGAGGAAACCGGAGCACCTATAGGAAACCCACACAAGCACAGAGAGAACATGCCAACCCCACACAGAAACAGCCTCAATGGGCACTACGTCACTGTGATGCCCAAAAATACTCGTGGCAGGCACTGTTGCCTCACAGCAAAGGCGACAGAAGTTTCTGGGTTGAAATCCCAGTAAAGTGTGAAGTCAGTGTGGAGTTTGCATGTTCTCCCAGTGCTTGCATGGGTTCCGTCCAGGTGCTTCTCTCACTGTCCAAAGACATGCCCTTTAGGTCAACTAGATACTTTAAATCGGCCATAGTGTAAATGTGAGTGTAAATGGTTCGTTCAGCCTGTGTTAGCTCTACAGTGAACTGGTGACCTGTTTAGGGTGTTCCCCACTTCTCTCCTGAAGTCAGCTAGGATTCTCTTCAGATTCTCCCATGACCCTGACCCTGTCAGAGACTTCAGTGAATGAGGTTTATTATTTTTAATTGTTTTAAATATTGGTACACCACAGGGTGCTTTTCCATTTATACAAATTACCTTCCTTTCCATACTAGTAATATAAGATCGTGTATGCATGGCAGTGACATGGGATCTGGTTTTCATTATATCCTAGTCATTGAAATTTGGATCAGACAAATAAATCATATAATATAATTTGAATATATCAAAAAAAGATAAAAATAAAAGGTTTAATTGTTACTGTTTACAGCATTATTAATGTATCTTTTGAGCTGTCATTTTAATGAGATCTCTGAAGTTAAAAAAAAAAAAGTAATGCCAAAATGAAATGATTAATAATTTAATATTCCAACCAGTGCTGACATTTCAGTGCAGAGAAATCTCTCTTTATTCATCCATCTATCCATCCCTATGTCACTCTAACTACTGTGAGTTGTGTAAACAGTTGCATTTTTGTCAGTAGTGGTTAAGCATTTAAGAATAAAAGTAAATCATTTAAACATGAAGCCAGATAGAAGGAAATAGCACTGCTTTTTCAAATGTCGTCCATCATCATCATCATGCTTTTGATGTCTATTTTACATGCCCAGGTGGCTGTCCTCAATAGGGATTTCCCTTTGACCCAATCATAGCTAGAATCTTCCCTGATTTTCCTTATTTTCTGATCTGCCTTTATTGATTCTCACCATGTTTCCTTTGGCCTTCCACCAAGTTGTTGTCCTTCTACTGAAAACACCATGTTTTCATAAATCCACGATTTGCTGCACATCACATGGTCAAATCAGCGAAGACGGTTGTATCTTAGGATGATAGCCAGCCTGGAAAGTTTTACCCTTTCCAGAAGGGATTTTTGTGAACTTTTTCTCCTTTTTTTCATGCTGGACATCTACAACAACAACAACATAGTGCACTCACCCCTTTCTAAGTGCTTCTGATCTTTTCCTTTAAGGGCCCAGCACTCTGAGGCAAAAGAAAACGTGGTACTCCTTATGAAGCTGTTGTAGCTGTTGTTTGCCCTCTGGTGTGAACTGCTTTGCATTTCCTAAAGGCAGAGCTCACAAAACTTATCCCAAGTCATCCAAGTCCATCAAATATTCTGTCCGTATGCAACGTCTCTACTTGTTAGGTAACATTGTTAGGTGACTTTGTTTTCTTTTATTCTCTTATTTTCTGCTTTTTGTAAACAAAGGCTTTTTTTGAACTGACCAATCCTGTGTGCTTTACCCCAATGACTGTTTATAAATGTATATAAACCCTTACAAATGAGAAATAAATGGAAAAAATTGCTTGAACCATATGCCCATGTGGTTCAAGTTTCTTTCTCAGGCTTGGTGAGGTAACCTCTGAGCAGGAGAGCTGTGTCTTTCCTTTCAATATTCAGTGTACACAAAATCAAAAATTTAAAACCTAACAAATACCTACATTTTTGAGTAACACACAAGTGGTCAGTATCATGACTGAGTATAAAAAATGCATCTGGGCTGAGGTTCAGCAATTTGCAACAGAAGTTTCAGGATAATATTCCTGAACATAAAATTCCTATGACTTAGAATATCCTATCATCCACAGTACATAATAGCTTCAAAAGCTTTAAAGAATCAGAGGAAATCACTGTGCACAAGAAACAAGGCTGAGAATCAATATTGGATGCCTGTGATCTTTGGGACCTCAGTCAGAACTGCATTAAAAACAAGCATGGTTCTGTCATGGCATAGTGGTTACCACATCACTTTACAGCAGGTCCTGGGTTTGATTCCTGGGCTTGGGTGTTTCTGTATAGAGTTTGCATGTTTTCCCTGTGCTTATGTGGGTTTCCTCCAGGTACTCCGGTTATCTCCCACAGTGCAAGGACATGCGCATTAGGCTAATTGGCTGTTCCAAAGTGTGAGTGTGAATGGTTTTGTGTGTGTTGGCCCTGTGATGGTCGGGCGAGCTGTTCAGAGTATATCACACCTTCACCCAATGTTGGATGAGATAGGCACCAGCCTCCTCATGACCCTTATAGGATTCACTGGTGTGGCAAATGAGTAATGAGCGAGTGATGATTCTGTTATGGAAATCAGTACATGGGCTCAGGAACACTACCAGTAATCACTGATTGTGACCTTGTTTGGTGTTAAAGTTGTATGTGTTATATGTGGAAACACAAGATTTTTTTGTAATTTTTTTTTTTTTTTTTTTTTTCATTTTGAAAAGTTATAATGATGACATGGCCTGATCCCAGTAGCCATGACAAACTGTGAGTGTCATCAAATTCCTGTGCAGTTTGTACTAATGTACAATAATAAATTCTCTACACACACTATGGGGGACATGGTGGCTCAGTGGTTAGCACTCTTGACCTATAAGCATGAAGGTCCTGGGTTTGACCCCGTGGTTGGCAAGGGTGTCTCTGTTTGCAGATTGCATGTTCTGTTTGCAGACATGTACATTAGGCTAATTGGCTATTCTGGATCACCCCTAGGTGTGAATAAGAGTGTGAATGGTTGTTGGTCTCTGAGTTGGCCTTGCAATGGACTGACGAGCTGTTCAGGGTGTATCCTTCCTCTCTGCAAGTGTCAGCTGGGATTGGCAGGATAAGTAGTAGTAGATAACGAATTAATGCACAGTCTGCACAGTTCTTGTGCTAAAAAGACTAACATACCTGCGTAGACCTAGCATACAAAAAAAGGAAAAAAATGCAAGCCATGGTACAGTAGCTGCCTTTTTATACATAAAGCCACACAGGTCGATCAGTGCTATAGGCAAGAGGATCAGACAGGGATAGGCATGTTGAGAAATGTTTTAAATAATTTTTCCACTGGCTTCATTAAAAACAAAATGCTTACTGTATCATTTTATAAGCCAGGAAAGTAAAAGTCTGTTGCCCTTTGTATGTGAATGCACATAGATGTGTGTAGAATATGTGGCTACTTGCATGTGTGATGAGAGGTGCTTGCCTAAAGCTTAATAGGAACTAAGAATTAAAGGTAATCATTTACATCGATCCACATATGGGATGATGTGCCATTAATTATCGACACATTCTATTTACTATCCCCCAAAAAGTAACTTTTCGGGGAAATTGGTCACACACACACATACACACAAACACACAGACACACACAGCTGTCTTACTTTTAGGAATTACGTGGATATATCCATAAAGGGACATTTGTGGAATGGTGTGGAAAAAAAACAATATGCAGGTGGACGGTGTTTATGGTGCTTGGACCACAGGGATCAGTGCCGGATTTTGAAATAGAGCTGCTCAGTTACTTATGGTACTGCCACAATGAACAAAGGGCGGCCCACTGCAGCTTTCTGACTGCCAGTACTTTTCCACTGTCTGAAATAGCAGCCCCGCCCATGAAAACGTTCAGAGACACATGGTGTGTGTGTGTGTGTGTGTGTGTGTGTGTGTGTGTGTGTGTGTGTGTGTGTGTGTGTGTGTGTGTGTTGGGTAACACAAAGTTCTTACTGATATCTGATTTATTTTTTAAATAAATTTGGCAAACAACATCATGGTGTGCTAAAAA
>JAOUQZ010060192.1:0-20466 GCA_028564935.1 Neosilurus hyrtlii
GTGTGTGTGTGTGTGTGTGTGTGTGTGTGTGTGTGTGTGTGTGTGTGTGTGTGTGTGTGAGAGAGAGAGAGAGAGCTGGCTACAGTGTTCTGGTTTCCTGGTATAGTCTTTGGTGATCACACCACCTCCCTCATTCTGACTGAGAGTGTTCAGTTGTCATGGTGAGGTTTGTAGAGTAATGTGAAGAGTTTTATGTGGTGTCATGGGAGTGGTGGGTGTGAGCTCTCTGATCTTTCTGTGTTAATGGGCTTTGTAGCTTTATAGCTGTTCTTAGACCCAAGTATTGACATGGCAGGATGAAACTGTGTGACCTTTTCAGCTTTAACTGACACACACACACACACACACACACACACACACACACACACACACTTTGAGAGTAATGCTTGGCAGTGTGACTTCAATTGTTTTTGCCATTGCCCATTATATAGCATCCTGATCTTTCAGTTATATATTATATAAGTAATAATAAAACATCCAGTGCCAGGCTGTTGAAGGAAAATATGAGGTGAAATGCTATTAAGTTACTGCTACCATCTTGAAGTTGATTATTTTTCTATAACAAATATGTACAATATGTCCCTTATATGAACAATATCTCAATGATTTACCGATAACTACAGTATTTCTTTTGTTTTTGTTTTTAAATAAAGTACAATACTATATTATCCATTTATATCTATTCATTTCCTCACCATACTTCTTTTTTAATTATTCTTCAAACCGAACAAAGAAAAAAAAAAGAAATAAGAATTTAGAAATAGTCTATCCAAGAACTACACCAAGATTCCCTAGACAAATTCCTGGAATTCCTTCTTCCTATTTCTACCAAAAACGGTTTGGTGACACATCTGGGGAACCGATACTCTGTAATATTTCAGCCTGTAGCCAGCAGCAAATCTGGAACTTATTGCTTTTATGTTGTTGTGTGAATGTAGTGTTAGTGTTAGCATTCGAGTTTTAAAGTCGTCTGCATGAAGACAAAACACAACTTTACACTTCAGGCTTTTTTTTCCACGAGGTTCAAGTGAGCACGAAACACACTCCTTCAAACACAAATGCAAGGAAGACTCTGCTTTTTCACCTGGGCTGCACCTTAGATATAAAACAAACTTTAATAATCTCATGTTAGATTTTTTTTAGATTTGTTTGGATTGTGGCTTAGAAAATCTAGACACACAAACTAGCAGAACAATCACAGACTGAATTTCACTGAGTCACACATAGAATTTCACTGATTCAAACACTGAATTACAGATGGAATCTCACTGAATCACAGGCTAAATCACAGTGAATCACAGACTACTTACCAGACTAAATCTCACTGAATCACAGTGTGAATATTACTGAATCACAGACTATATCTCACACAATCACAGGTTAAATATTACTGAGTCACAGTTCACATCTCTTTGAATCACACAACAAATCTCACTCAGTCACAGAATTACTCAAATCTCACTCAGTCTCTCGGAATCTTTTTTCAGATTCTTGCAGAATTTTTAAACATTAAGTATGAACCATTGCATGTTTTCTCCATTTTCATGTCTGTAAAAAAGTTCCTGTTTCCATGCACATTGTGGCAGTTATAAAGCATCATCTGTTAACCAGCCTCAATTTTATTTTCTTGTTGAGTTATTAAGACAGAAATGCAGCTTGCCATGTTCCTGAGGAACCTCAGAGTATATAAACTCCTCTGTTATAAATGTGTCTCTGAAACTGGGCTCTGACTTAAGAGACCATGAAGGTTCCTGTCTTGTTTTCCTTCCATTTCCTGTAAGAGCAGCGACTCCACAGAGACCGACTTTGTGTACGCGGTGTCGGTTTGCTCAGCACCACTCCCTGATATTTACGTCTTTAATTTGCTCTGCTATTTTTGCACGCAAGGAAAATCTTTTTTTATGGAGTGTAGTAACCAGGTTATCATCTCAAATAGGATATAAGGACATAATGCTGATCTTATTGCAACACATTTTTACAGATTGTACATTTTTTGAGCGTTGTTGCTGCAAGATTTATAGCATGTATCACCTTCCTCTGACATTTATGACATCATATATAATATTCATCAGATTGTGAAGCTGAGAGCACAGTAGTGAAGAAGAATCGAACCACACGTGGCATAGGAATGGTTAGAGGAATTATTTCTAATGCCTGTCTTATATATTTGAGAAAGTCTTGAATGGTAGAGATTGTCTTGGTTTTTTGCTGAAATTACAGCAGAGGTGAGGGGTGTTTACTTTTGCACCAGTGAGAGGGTCTTCATGTTGAAATGACATGTTGTGTAAGCAGGGTACAGGGTCTCTAGATGGCCTGAAGCAGACATTGTGCCAGTGTGTGTGTGTGTGTGTGTGTGTGTGCGTGCCTCAGTGCTGGTCAGCATACAGCATTTATTCAGTGGCTTTGAAACAGAAGCATCTTTGTTTCAGTCAGAGCTCCTCCCATTCTCACCTACACACTGAAAACCTGCCATCGCTGACTCTAGTTCAATGCACACACACACACACACGCACACACACACACACACACACTTACTTTCAGTATGGTGTGTTACAAGCGTAATAAATGTGCACTGCTACACGAGCCCAGAGTGACACAGATTTAATTACAGCTTATCCCAGCTTTCTGCTTTTCTCCATCCTTCTGTGTGCTGGATGTTTGTTACAGCATGCTGACCTCCCACAATGCCTCTCTCTCTCTCTCTTTCTCTCTCTCTTTCTATCTCTCTCCCTGTCTCAAGATGCATATCCGCCTTCAGCCTCAGCAATTCTTCAGCAGTGCTTTAGAGGCGCGTAACTAATTAACTACATGACATTTCTACACAACACAACAATAGCATTCATTTAATTACAACACATTTTTGAATGCTAATGGCTCCGACTTCCATATTTAAATTATAGTTTATTCGGAGATATCTCTGGCTACTACACTTCCTCTGATATGTAGTTTAAGAGGATGTAGTATCTGTGAAAAGTGTTATGTACATAAGCATTACTCAGTTACCATTACAGCTTCAATGGTGCAATCTTTGCGTGTATTTTTAGCCGTTTTCTTCATATCTTAGCCTGTCCAAATCCAACTCCTTAAAGCCCCTATGCTGCATTTTAATTCAAAAAAGTTCATCACATTTGATAAACAGATTAATCCTACTGGGGTTGTGGGAAGGTTGGTAACTATTTCAGCCAACGCTGGGTGAAGGCGGGCTACACAAATCTGTCTTCCCTAAGATTTACATTAGGAAACGTTTCTGTATTCACCATTGTAAACACACAGGGGCACTGATCTGCCTCAAGTTTGTCTGACAGTGTGTCACAGGATAAGTTGCCCCAGAATTACATGTGGATGCTGCATATTATTGCTGTGAAGTGGAAGAGCTAATCACCATGGCACCCTAATTGAAAGTCTTCATTTTTAAATTGTTTGTGTGTCAAAATCCTGACCATACCTCTACATGGATTTTTACCAAACTTGGTGGAGACACTACCCTACCCCGGTCCCAGAAATGATTTGATTTTGAAATGTTAAGCTAAAAAGGTCAAGGTCAGAGCAAGGTCACAACTTTTTGAGAGTTCTATATGGCTGCTGAGAGACAGGCTGTCACTATGGAACTATAAGAGGAAACCATATATGGACTTTTAAATGAGACACTTAGCTTTGACATTGAGTCTTGAAAGGTCACTAATTTGGTCACGTCAATGTATCAAAAACATATTGAAATACGAGCACACTGACAAATTAAAACCAGCCACTGACAAAACAATCGTCCAAAAAGGATATGAATTAAACAACAAACTCATCAAACAAATGGTGTCATGGTCTCTCTTTGTATAGTACAGTACAGCAGCTTTCAGAACTACAACGTGCCTACAGTGCTCCCCAGGGGACTCAATAAGCAGATCGCATGCGCAGTGATTGCGCGGCATGTCCAAACTATCAAAAGGCGTATGATGAGAAGGACAATATATATAAATATATACGCCCTAAGGAATAATGGAAATCATTGTTATTGTGCTCCCATAGCCAGTACTTTTCCTGTGTATGAATCATGTTTTGTTTTGTTTCATAAATCTGTACCTGAATGTGATATTACATATTCATGTGATCTTGGCCTGCATGATCCTTGACTGTGAGTCTGTAAGGTTTTTCCCTGTGATACTCTGTCTGCCTCATCGTGTTACTTGTGATCACATGACTTGGTTTTGGACTGTATTTAGGATCTGTTTGCTTGGTTTATAATAACACACCATTTTATATACTTTCTGCATCATTGCATCTGCCCTATTTCGCTGTTGCATAGTGGCGTGACAGGGATTTTTCAATTTATGTTACTTTGTGTTTCATTTGGTTTGAGAGGAGCACTGATAATATTCTTATGCTGTGACAGACAACAAATCGATTATTATTAATAAAAATATGAATAATAATAACAATAGCAGTATTAATAACACATTAACTAATTATCAGTAAAACATTAAGATGTTAAAGTGTGTGTGTGTGTGTGTGTGTGTTTGGCTCTTTCTGACCCTGACAGAAACACCGCTGAAATCAGACAGTAATCAGGATGACCGGTCGTTCTCTGACTCCTCTCTCTTCAGTCATTGGGGTCAAGATTTGAACTCCGATAGTCGCCGGGTCGCCCTCAAGATGTTTCAATACTACGGTTACAATGGCTACCTCAGTGATCGCCTGCCCATGGACCGAGCTATCCCTGACTACAGACCTGAAGGGTGAGACATTCTGAAAAAAAAATCTAGCTTCTCCTGATTTTTTTAAAATAAAACTGGTTCGAAAACTATATACACTGCATATAATGTTGTTGTTGTTGTTATTATTATTATTATTAATATTATTATTATTATTAAATACAATATAAAGTTTTGGTATGGCAAAGTCCTGACCTTGAAGCTGTTCTGTACAAAGTAATGGACTAAAATCCATCCAAGTCAAAGTTTTTTGTTTTTTTTCTATCTTAGGTCACTAGATATTAACAATTGCGCACTCTGATCGGTTTATCTACTAGGATATCATATATTGTGAAATCACACCATAGGAAAATAAAAGAACCAGAAATGGTTGTTACTCATTCGAAGCTAAAGTATTTCATTTCGAATGGGAGGAAGGTCTCCTCTTCTGAATTCTGTTTGGGTTTACTTCCATAGCCTTTGCCATGTATAGATGTAGCCGCAAGGCAGCGGAGGTTTGAGATCAGGGTTTTCCTTCCCATAGATAGACTGCCCCCACAGGCATATATACCGTGTATAAATATAATTATATAAAATCTTGAGTCGATTTTCCGTGGAACAGTGCTCGATACGTCGATGTAGAGCTAAATATATTGTATGTGGGAAGAATTAAATTGTAGTACTATTATTTTTCCCACATACAATATATATATATATATATATATATATAGTATAAAAGACAGATAGAGTTTGATTTCTGGCTTCATCTGAAATCCGTACAGTGTTGTTTTTCAGTGGATCCAGCTATGTATGTTTATTGGAGTAAGTAGTGGCCCAGCGCATAATACAGTAGTGCTCATATGTTCCCTCAGGTAGGGAAGAATATTTTCATTCAGTTTGCAGTGATACAATCTCACCGTTAAAATTTTGGTAAAGCTGTGAAATGACGCTTCCAAAGCTTAAGTAGGGTACAGGGTCTCTAGATTTAATTTCAGTAATACTTTCAAAGAAGAGAATAAATAATTAATTAGAAATCGGCGTAACCCGCTGGCTTCAACTTGTTGCTTCTCAACACCACACAATCACTGTGTCCCAAATCGCTCACCACTCACTATATAGTGCACTGTAAAATAAGTTTGACACTTTGTAGAGGTAACAGAATGCAGCGAGAACTATATAGATAGTCCACTTAATGTATCCCATAAAGCATCCTGAAATTTTGTATACAATATATATATACACACACACACACACACACACATATACATATGCATACACTCACACACACACACACACACACACACACACACACATATATTACATATACATATATTATATATATATATATATATAGGGGATAACAAATTCCCTGATGAGTGGGCAACCACGAAACAGGCTTGTCGGATGAAATTGTGGTACTGTTATTTTTTCCCACATACAATATATATATGAAGAATGTTTTAATAAATGTCTTAATAAAATATAATAAAGTTACAATGCAGTAAAAGAAATTGATTAAAAGCCTCAACTTTAATTTAATAAAAGGCAGCAGCAAACCACCAGCTCATTGCGCCGCCAAGGATTATTGTCCGAAAGCGTTTTAACATTGTTCAGCTCACTATATAGTATGCATTTAATTTCCTATATGTTGGTAGTGAATGTGAGAGATCAGATCTGGACACAGGGAGTGTCTTTGTGCATGTTAAATTGACTGCAAATCAATTTGTCTCTAGTTAAATTTAGTTTGTTTTATATTCTCACATAGTCTATAATGAGTTATCTCTGTATGAGTGTAAACACACAGTTACAGGATGTGGATTTCTCATGTTTCCATGTAGAATGTACTAAAACTCTGAATTAATTTAAAAACAGGCCAGTAGCTACATAGCATTTACCTGTCTAGAGCACATGGAAGTTACCTGACCTGCCTCTGCCGTGTTTAAAATCCATAAAAAAGAACTGCATAAATCTTGATTTTGTTTGCTTTTTATGTCCACAGTTAATCTCCTCTGGTACAGTGGATGTCACTGACTACTAAATACTAATCCATCTCACCTTTAGCATATAAATGTTAACTGTTATATACTATACATGTAACACACTAATGTTTATTTCATATGCACAAATTAATCGAATCACATTATAAGGTAAAAATGGACTATTGTGATTTGTCAATATAAAGATAAAATACTGCTATCTTTAAGTCGATGCAGTCTTGTAAAGAAAGCATGATGGTGTGAAGGATAAGCTCACCTAGAACTCACCTCCTACACCAATTACTCACTACTTACTCTTTTATCCATAAGATTTCCTGATTTCCTAACACATTTTTTTTCATGCTTTTAAAAGTGGTGCTACAGTTAATTAGTGATTGTACAATGCACACCGCTGTTTAATCCTTAGTTTTGTTATTATTGGGGATGATGGCAATGATTTTTTTTAATTATTATTATTTTGGATACATGTACCTGTTCTCTTGTTCTTCTCATTTTTCTGTCATTTTTTCCATCGAAAATGGACAGGACCCACGATTAACACCGTCGTGCTCAGTCAGACTTCAACAGAAATCCACCAAATATTATTAGATACCTTAGGCTGACTCCCCTGACACATACATGCAATCGGTTCTGACCTGCACTCATCTTTTACTTTCTTTTCAGTTATCCATGTCCCCCCATAGGCTCCCATTCATTTTTTGCTCGATTCAAATAAATGAGGCTTCAGAAGAAAAAACTTTAACTCGTCATCCAGTTTTTTTTACTGAGTGACCAAACCTCATGAAACATACCCCAGGCCAAGCCCCCCACACATCCATCCTCTCATCCGAGACCTGCATGTGTCTTTTCCATTGTTTTCACTCATCACTTTTACCCTCTATACAGTTCTGTTCATTTTTGGTTATTTTACAGTGTGTTCATCAAACTTACATTACCAACTCAGGCTATGTTCTCCATCAGATATATGTATCTGGCATAACCCGTACTTTTCCCTTACTTTTCATCCATTTTTTGTCTTCACTCACTTTCAAAGTCTTTCAGCTCAGCCAGTTTTCATCATACATGCACAAAACTTCATGCTACATCATCCGATTAAACCAAACACCTCATGACCAATGTATTAGCCAGCACTCTTTGTTTTTGTTCATTTTCATTGTTTCTTTTCCTCCATTTACTTCAATATGTTTTATAGGTATTTTTCGATGTAATACTTTTTCTTCATTCACTTTCAAAGTCTTCCAACTGGGTCAGTTTTTTATTGTTTAAGCATAAAACTTGGAATGCTACATCATCCCATAATGAATGAAATTCAACTTTAAGCCAAGCACTTAAAGTTGAATTTCAGAAGTGCATGTTTTGTGGGTGCACCTTTGTTTTATTTGAACTCTGTCCCCTTGCATAACTTCTGACCAGTTCTATAGTTCCGTGACCTGAAAAAATATGCGTTCATTTTGGAATGTTGTTCTCGTTACCTAAATCCTAAACACCTAAATGCTTAAATCCACCTCTGAATACAGCCCTTGGATGAGAAAGTACAGAAAAGGGGAAAACATTCTCATTCTCACGTGTTTTTGTGGTGTCAAGATATACCACTCTGCAGCTCCGTAGCAAACCCCATGCTGATGTTTTGACAATCCGGAAATGCGAGCTCTTCACTCTGAATAGAAAAGTGCTATTCTGCTACCTGTAATTATTAAATCTTTCTCTTTTTTCAGGAGGTGTGACAGAGCTGTTCTCATTTGGTTTTATCCACATAGAACACAGTAAATTACACCTGAATGTTATGGTTCCCACAGCTGTGTTCCTGTTGCCTTGAAAACCTTGATGTGCTCATCTGCTCCTGCACCAGAACACAGTTTCAGAATTGTCCTAACAACAGCACTTTCTGTGTGCAGGTGTAAGAACATGTCGTACCCATCGAACCTGCCGCAGGTCAGCATCGTGTTCATTTTCGTGAACGAGGCACTGTCCGTCATCCTGCGCTCCATCCACTCAGCCATGAACAAAACCCCCAGCCACCTTCTCAAAGAGATCATACTGGTGGACGATAATAGCAGTAACGGTGAGTATGCAAGAAAAATCTTATTTTTAATACAGCTCTTCATGTTATATATCAAGAAGCACACAGGCACATGAACAATACTTGAAATTGTTGCATAAATCATTTTCATAACATGCATTAATATTTAGGAGGCACAGGGGTGTAGTGGTTAGCATGTCCGCTTCACAGCAAGAAGGGCGTGGCATGATTCCCAGGCTTAGGCATTTCTGTGTGGAGTTTGCATGTTCTCCCCGTGCTTATGTAGGTTTCCCTTCTGTCATATCTCCGGGTCGTCCGGTTTCCTCCTACACTCATTGGCTGATTGGCTGTTCCAAATTGCCTCTAGGTGTGAGTGTGAATGGTTTTGTTTTGAGTGTGTCGGCCCAATGATGGTCTGGTAAGCCGTCCAGGGTGTACCCCGACTGACCAGGTGTGAGTGTGAACTAAATTACAATACGACATGGTGTTTAGCACTGTCAGTGATTAACAATGTTTGTTTGGGTGTTTGCTGACTCGTGACCTGTTCACATTTATATTTGTTAAAAAGCATTTCATTGACCATGAAATTAAATAAATAAACATGTATATAAAATGGATGCTATTTACTCTTTTACATTTAAAACATTTTTATCCTGCATTCTTTTTATATAGCAACCATTTGTTCATTTATTTGATTTAAAATAGTTACATTTTTACTTGATAAAATGCCTTTAAATGAATCATATAATTAAATAAATAAATATGTAACATTGTTGATGTTTATTTTTTTATATTTAAATTATAACATTGTTAAAAAGTTGATCAGGCAAATAATTTAAAATGATAAAAAATTTATATATTAAAAACAATAATTGAACCTGTAAAAAAATAGTTTAAACCAATAAATAAACATCTGTAACATTTCTTTAATCACATCATGTGAGCTCCTTCTAGTCAATTATTTCTAAAGTTATTGGGCGCAGCTCTATTTCCAGTTCTCCAGCTGAGATTCCCCTTACACACATCCGTAGCTCTTATAAACTGCATGTCCCTGAACGCTTCAAATATTTTTTCAGAAATCCAAAATCTGAAGTTTTTTTTTATTTATAGTGTCAAAAGAACCCTGCAGCTGGAGCTTTGTTTCAACTCCTCATGTGCCCGTTCCTTCTGGATTTTGGATTTTTGTTTGTTTGTTTCTTTTCCTCCTCAGGCAGTCAGGTCACGGCAGAACTGACATTTTGCAAACAGCGTTCTGCAGTGAGTGGGCTGGAGCATTGTGTCAGATGGCAGAAGCGATAGATACACTTCTGTCATTATGGCGGTGATAGTTAATCTAATCTCATCAACGCTTCCACAGAGACTGTCAGGACTTATCAGACGCTGTCGTTATCTACCTGCCGTCAGATGTGTGCACAGTTCATTGTTTCTTTATTAGCATGCTTTGAGCAGTGTGACCGCTGTGGGGCGAGTTCAGGGTGTCCAGGCTGGCTCCTCATTAATTGGATGATTTTGGGGAGCCGAGGGCATGGAGCATTATGGAGCATCACTGTCCTCTGACAGCGGCGTCTGAGCCTTCACTCCAGAGCCAGACAGAAAGTCAACAATGTCACCATAACAACAACAGCCCTTTTTTCAGAGAGCAGAAAAATGTGCATATGTATTCACCCTCTTTGCTATGAAGCCCCTCCAAAGTTCTGGTGCAACCAATTACCTTTAGAAGTCACATAATTAGTGAAATGAAGTCCACCTGTGTGCAATCTAAGTGTCACAAGCTCTGTCAGTATAAACACATCTTTTCTGAAAGGCCCCAGAGGCTGCAACACCATGATGACCAAGGAGCTCTCTAAACAAATCAGGGACAAAGTTGTTGAGGAGCACAAGTCAGGGCTGGGTTATAAAAAATATCAAAATCTTTGATGATCCCGCGGAGCACCATTAAATCCATCATCTTCAAATGGAAAGAACATGGTACCACAACAAACCTGCCAAGAGAAGGCCGCCCACCAAAACTCACAGACCAGGCAAGGAGGGCAGCAGCACAGAGACCAAGCATGCACATGCCCCCTCCGTGACATGCAGTGCTACCACCCGCCTTGTAATGAAAGTAAAAACTGCTGCGCATACGCATTTGGGGGGGGTCTAACACACTTGGAGGGAAAGCGATATCCGCCCCCTCATACAAATGAGCTCTCAGATGCCTGTGATTGGCTGGTGATCACTGTCAGTGACAGGGAAGTGAGCTTATCCCTCCCTCTTGTGAGAGCTTGGCCAGTTAGCTCCCATGGACTCCCAGTCACAGATGGCTGAGGCATCAACCCGGATTCGAACTTGCAGTTTTCGAATTGATAGTCGCGTATCTTGTAGATTCGCCACTCGAACACTTTCCCCACGATTCTAGTGGTTCAGCAAATGAGTGAGGGAGTGAGTGACATTGGACTTGGAGGAATTTGTTAATTAACCTTTGTGTTATTATTATAATTTTTTTTTGTAGGCAGAACTGAGTTAAAAACAATGCTATAGCGGTAAAATTTTCATGTATCACAGTTATGTCATACACATATTTATTTTCAAGAATATCATACAAGATTTTTTTTTTTACTGTTACAATTGTGTCATTATTGTATAAACATTGTACTGTTTGACAGACATGCTTTGTTTTCCCTATGACTGATGTACTACACATATTTTATATGTGAACGCATACGCTGCTTTCAAATCCACCTCACCCAAACCTACCATCAGTCCTTCTGTCATAGCTCTGCTAAATTCCTACAACAACAAAAATCGCAGATTGATTGTGAAAGAGGATTTATGTTTTTCCACCTTTCATAAAGTGTCACTGCATTTGCCCTGATTGATTAGTGAGGCTAAATCTTCATAATTTACAGTTTTTCTTTCCTTCTTTCAGTTTAGCGTAATAACATAATAACTCAATAATTACATGATCTGATAAAGCCCAAAGACATGATCAGTTGAGGCTCATGTTACTGAGTCTCCTAATATGTAAATTCATGAATGTTTTATATGTAAATTATACATTTTTGTAAATTCTTCAAAAAGGATTCACAAATAAATTTATTCGTATTTAGTGAAATAAATGTAACAGCATTGCAGAAACCCAGATGAAGTACAGAACAGTAGAATAGGACACATTATTTTATATGGCCTTCTGTACAATGCAGTTACTTCCTGTGGTCAGGATTTCAAATGTCGCTGTTAGAGACTGTGCTCATGACAAGCAGTCTGGAGGAAATGCACTGAAGAAGCTCTTCCTTACAGAAACCCACAAAATGCATTAAGCCTCATTAGAGTCAGAATCCTACACTATGTTGGAGATTTCATATTTATTATTGAGCCCTTCAGTGTGCTTCCTAGTTCTATGAAAACTAATTGATGTGGCTAAAAAGTGAAAGCTGGCAAAATTTAATAATATGTAGTTTTGTTGTTCCTGCACCTTAACAAAAAGTCGTATAAAGTTTTGGCTGATTTTTGAAAAGATAGTACATACTGTATTACAGCAGAAATGGTGTGATTTGATTGTTTGGCTTCCTGGGTGATAATTTTGCTTCATTTAAAATATTTTCTCATTTCTGATTGGTGGAAAGCCAACGGCTAATTCTTGTTATTCTTGTATAAACCGACTTTGAAAAAGTTGAATGATCATTGCACTACTGGCTTATGCCAATCATCCTCCTCACAGACATTATGTCAGACTTTGACTGTCCGCAATCTTGGTTATATAGTTTGTGACCCATCACAGCAATGGGGGTATTAAGTCGAAAACTATTAAATACTTTGTTGAACTTTAAACTTCGATTTTCTCCAGAGTTACAAGCTTAAAAGGCTGAAAATTCCTGCCAGGTTTTGGTTAGTTACTCCAAAACCAGCAACACATATTAGACAGTTTGGTATTATTTTAAACCTTAGGATATCAGCTACAAAATGGTACCACTAACTCAAAATTAATCATTTCTGACTTAATACCCACTTTGTTGTGATGGGTGACATTTACAATAAAGCACAGTAGCCATGAGCTGTCAACACTTTATTTTATTTTTTCTCTATTTTTGCTGTTGTAAGCCATTTTTGTGAGTGAGTAGCAAGGACCAAGATGGGGTGCAGAGTTCTGAGACCTATCAGGGCCAGTATAGGTCTTATTTGCTATCCCACTTCTAGTGAGAAATGAAGTTGTGTTTGGTGGCAAAAAAAAAATACTTACCTTCAAGTATATTAAATTATATGTATTTAATATTTAATTATATATATTCAAATATATTAATTCCATATTTTGTTCCATATTGTGGAATTTATCTAGAAGGAAACAGAAACAGCGTTAGTGAGGAATAGCATGACTCACTCTGGCTATGATGTGCTTTCCTTTTGGCTTGAAAATATCTTGAATCATTTCTAGAACCCTGTGATGGCCTGGCGAGCTGTCCGGGGTGTACTCTGCCCTCGCCCGGAGTAAGCTGAGATGGGCGCCAGCCTCCCCGCAACCCTAATTAGGATTAAGCGGTTAAGAAAATGAGATGACATGACATTTCTAGAACAAATGTAGAATGTGGCTTTTGTACGATATTCAGAATTTTTCAGATATCGGAGGGTGTTATCTGAGATAAAAGCCCCCTTGAATCATTCTCTATATCATATTGTGCCTCATTATCACGTCTTATCCAGTGTAGATAATGCTTGATTTGAAATGGTGGACTCCATTTAACGTCCAGTTTGTCAAGGTCACTGATTCTGTATGTAACAAAATTCCATCCAATAAATGTGAAAAAAAGCTATACACAAGGCCTTCTCATTTATAAAGTAAAAAAATCACTTTATTCAAACTTTAAATGAGTTTTAAAAGATGCATGAAGTGTGTGTGACCAGTGCCATGCATTAATCAAAGCACACTGTGAGCGAACTGTTTCATGCTTCTAGCAGAGGATTTTGTTTGATGTATGTGATGAGTGCCAGTGGTTCGAGTGGGTAACAAAATTCATTCAAAAATGCTGAAGACTTTCTTTTGAAGAATTTTTAGCACAATGTGTTCAGGCGTTCATGCCAAAGTGCCCATTCACAATAACATTCCTGCACGTGTGAATGAATGAACTTTTACTCTTAGTTTGCTTTTCTTATGTACCGATGTAGTATATTTATACTAAAACAGTTACTGACCTCAAACTTAGAGGCCAATAAAACATTCAGTAACATTCAGGTAACTAAAAATCCAACTCACCTTTGGCAAATAATAATTATTTATTTCTATTTGATATTGTTTTCATTTTCTCTCACATCTCTATGAGGATGTGGAATGTGTGCATTGTGCTAGCCTGACAGCCTGACAGTACAATGTTCAGGGCTTCTTTTTGTTTTATTGTACGTATGGTGTCATCACTCTGTCTTCCTGGTTTTGAAAGAGGTGTTTTGCCCATGTCCATGCCCATTGATTCATCTGCTTATCTGGAGTTAGTCAGATTTTTCCTTGGTTCATGCAGCGTGCTGTGCAATTTGGTAGTTTGTGCTACAGTTATAGTACTGAAATTCAAGGTACTGCTAATCTGAGCCTTTTCACAGTCTTCTAGAGCAACGGGGATAAATAAAATTAGGGTTATTGTTTCAAAATATGTACATATTACGTAAGATTTTATATATGAATAAATATAGTATGGAGCATCTTCAACTAAAAAAAATTTATCAGCTTGTCTTGAAAATTTACACGGTTTAATTTTGGTTGTTAAATTTAAATGTTGGACAAATTTGAGTTTCCCACTTGAAAAATTCTCAGAATTCCAACTTAAATCATTTTCAAAGTAGGATGTTTGTCATGAAAATTTTTCCATTCAAAATTAGTTAAGCATATTGTGACAATGTCAACTGTAAAAAGCGCTATACAAATAAAACTGAACTGAATTGAATTGTCTTTTAACTAAATAAGGCATTGGTGGCAATATCCACAACCGAATATTTGTTCTGCACAGTGCAGATCTATATACAGGCGAGGAAGTGTCTGTCCAAAATGTCCACTCCGACTTTTCTATCTCTTGTGATAATAAGAAATATATCTTTTATCAATCAGATGCTTCTTTTATAAAGTACATCTAGGTGTTAAAGCAAAACATATCTGAACCAGATTCTGAAATATTGATTACACAAGCATGTGAATGTGTCCGTCAAAAGTGTCCACTCTGAAATCCATTCATAATGAAACGTTTTGCAAACATATTTGTTTCTAAATTGTATCAAGTCCTCCAGTAAATTAAATAAATAATGTGAATAAAATTTTATTTAAAAAATGTAACTGATTTTAACTTTGAAATTTTAGTACTATTGACTAAGATAATTTTTTTCAAGAAATTTTATTGTTTTGGACTTTCAAAGCTATAACTTCCAAGAAAATAACACTATAGCCGAACTTTTAAGTCTTAATAACCTTGAACATTTAAGAAAATTACAAAAAAAAACCTAGCAATTTAAAAACCTTTTTTTTTATCCCTTTGTGACTGTTTGCTCTAAGAGACTGTGAAAATGCCTGTATATTGATTTAGACATTTTCTAAAAGCAGAGTTTTCCTAAAGATCTTTGGGAGTTGTGCTTTTTTTCATTCAAACTGAACAGTGTAAGCCATGTTTTTCAGTAGAAGCAGAAGAAAACTACTTTTATCTTTTTGTTTGCCAAAAAATTACTCTGTGCCAGTAACACTCAACAAGCATACTCCAGTACAAATCTGGACCCAAATATGTGTCTGAATGTCTGCAGAACTCATACAAGGAAAAAAGAAAAATAAAGATGAGTTCCAAGTGCCAACCTAGTGATTTGTCCAAGTCAGAATTTGTTTTGTAAAATGTCATCTTGTACAGTTAGATGCGAGAATTCTTTTTTACTATAAACTATCAAATCAGACACCTTTTCAATCCCACAGAAGACGACTGCACTTACAGGCAGTTGGTGTTTCATCTCAGATGAATAGATACCAAGCAGAAGAGTGAAGTTGGTGTCTTACTGTAGTGCTGTACAAAGTGTACATATGCCAGTAAACTATCTATCTAAAAACTTCTGTCTAAAGAGGTGCCTGTAATGCAATGTTAACTAACTTTGCCCAGTACGTCCTCCAAAAACTGAATGGATGCAATGTAGTAGGCATGCAACTGATAGGGTCTCCGTAGACTTAGAGCACATAGGCAAACTTAGGAAAATTAACAAAAATGATCATAGTGTAGATGTGGACAAACCAGGACCCAGTGAGAATTTATTAAGGACATTGTAAGATCAGCCATGATGTACGAGGGCAGAAAAAGTCTGTAACTTTATGCATTTTTCATTATTTTAGTTTTATATTGGTACCGATTTTCAAAGCTATTATCTTTCCCAGTAATATTCAGTTGAAAACTGTTCGTGCTTGTTGTAATTCAGTAGAGTTATTTAGGTCTGTACCCTCGGTGTCTCCCAACCCAGAAGCAAGCATTCGCA
This sequence comes from Neosilurus hyrtlii, assembly GCA_028564935.1. Taxonomy (NCBI): domain Eukaryota; kingdom Metazoa; phylum Chordata; class Actinopteri; order Siluriformes; family Plotosidae; genus Neosilurus; species Neosilurus hyrtlii. The sequence goes on from JAOUQZ010060192.1 coordinate 16,158, forward strand.
ATCGGTGGACGAATGTTTATTTACTGTACGTTCCCTGTTTATTTAACATGTTGTTTTTTGCCAAACATGCATATAATGTTCATACGGTTTGTTTTATGTTTGTTTAAAAAATGTAATGCAGAGTGTAAATTATTATATTTTTGCTGATATTATATTACACTGAAAGCCTAAAATAACATATACTGCCATTGAAAACCTAGTTTAAAAACCATTGTTTGTGGCACGTTTGCAAACAAACATCAGACGAACAGTGGCTGAATAGCTTTTAATTCCCCGCCTTAATTAGCTATATATATATAAAATAGCGACTAATCCTAGTTTTTTCAAACAAAAATATTCATAGATTAAATATTTTGCATAATATTTTAACATTTGTAAACCAACTGTTATGCAAACGGCAAACAAGCGGCCCCCGGCAGTGGCCTAGCAAACCACGCGGACACATTAGTGATGTGTCATGCACAAAACATGCGGCTCTAAGAGCTGATGCTTTGTAGTGAATCAGAGGAGCCGGCTCCCAACTTCTTTCTTTTTGTAGCTCAGCTCTCTCTCGGTTGATCAGCTCTAAGCAGAACTTTGTTTTTATTGACAGCATGGCAGCCATGCAGTCAATCACACGTGGGGATATATGATCATACCATTATGTGATAGCAGAGAGGAGGACACTCAGGTATCAGACAGCGGTGAGGAGGAGAATTCACAGTAACTGTGCAGAAAGTGAGAGAATTGGATGCGGCTCTTTGTTCAGCCATGGACTGAAAATATGTCCGTATGGAGTTTAACACTGCCCTCTCGGAAACCATGTTACTGGAGCCTAGGTTTAAGAAGCTTGCATTCAGTGACAACAAAGCTGTTGACAAGGCACTTCAGAGAATACGGGCAGCAGGAGCAAAATGTACCCCGTGGGTGGTGGAGGAGCCACAAACATCTGCTGTATGGACGTTTTTTGACGAAAGAGCTACAGGAGATGCTGCAAGGAGAAACCCTACAGCTGATGCTGTAATGAAGGTGAGATCTTATCTTGAGAAGCACCTCATCCAACGAGCAGATGACCCACTGAGCTGGTGGCAGGCCAAGGGCTCAGTCTTTCCCCACCTGGTGAAAGTGATGAAGGGTATGTACTATGTATTGTGGCAACTTCTGTTCAATCTGAGAGAATCTTCTCAAAAACAAGGCAGATACTTACTGAAAGAAGAAATCGTATCAGTCCATCCAAGCTCAGCCATCTGATTTTTCTGAATGCCAGCCTGCACTGATGATATTTATACTGTTTGAATACCGAGTTTGGTTCTGTTTCTGTTCTGTGGGTTTGTGTGCAGTGTTTTGTTCATTTGTTTTTTGTGCAAAAAAAGTTTGAATAAAATATTTTTTAAAAAGTAAGATTTTTTTCCCTTTGTCTTATAAATTCAGAATTAGGCAAATTAGAAACATAATATGTTTCATAATATTATTGTTTTATCTGCCCTTATATTTAATCAGGTATATTTTTATGCAAGTTTATTATTTTTTTTTTAGCTTTAGGTTGAATTAAAATTATCTTAAGTCCCAAAAATATTAATATTCATACTCCCATGTATTGTCTGGCTCTATCTGAGTTATTATTGTAAGGTTTTGTGAACAGAGTAGACTTGCTGAATCACACAAAAAACTTGGTTATAAATTTCAATTAATTATATGATGTGGCTTTACTCTTTATTTCATGTTTTGCTCAATTAAATAAGTAAATGCTCTTAATGTTGTGCGCCAAGTTTATTGTACATACTGTACATCGGCTTAATTTAAGTTTATTGTACATACTGTATATATTTCACTGCATAATTATCTGCCCTGTAGGATGCCCACATTTTAGACATACCATATCGGTACCAGTGAATGTTTGCCTAAAAACGTGAAATAGAGGGTGGACTACCCTCAATTCACCTGTTCACATAATGTTTATTCACTGATTGTGTACTGCTTGTCTGTTTGCAAACGTTTGTACAATGTTTGTGTGCAAACGTTACCTGTCCCCAAATTACTGTTTGTGTTCCGTTTGTGTCCTGTTTGGATGATGTTTGCAAACGGTAAACAAACGTTTATCAAACGTGTGGTTTCTGGGCGGGTTGTTGCTTCAGGACACTAGTTCACACCTCACAAGTGGCCGTTGCTGCAGCAGCCGAGAGCAGCTTTGAACTTCTATCACACCCGCCCTATTCACCTGGGGCCTCATGTACAAAGACTTGCGTGGAATTCCTACAGAAAAATGGCCAACGCTTAATTCCAGAAAATGCCTTAAGCACAAAAACATCCAGATGTATGAATCTGTGCAATGAATCCAAGCACATTAACTTTGAACATCCGAATCAACATGGAATTTGAGCGCACATGTTGGAGTACCCGACACCTCCCTACCCACGACCCCATTTAAATATGCAAATCATAATTCATGCATAAAAACGTGCATGCTCTTTGGTTTGACAAATCTTGAATTTAAACATTCCAGTACAAGAAAGAGGATATCTAAGACTTTGACTGATGTTAAAGTACGATTTATTGTTTTAAAACAGACAGTGAGACGGAGGACACACAGTCACAGGCACATGCCACAGAAACGGGAGATTCCTCCACCATCCCCGGGGTCTCCGGTGTCAGTGCTCGCCTGACTGGCCGTGTCCTTACCTGCACTGTGCTGGAGTCACAAGAGGAAGTAGTCCGAGCAATCGGCGGCATAAAGGACCGTTATGGCATAAATTATCGTTAATTCGTTAATGATTCGTTAAATGCATAGGTGAATAAGTGAATTCTGTGTCCTTGCCTCTTCTATATGGTTGAAATCAACCATCCATCACACACAGTGCCAGCTTGTAGTTCCAAACCATGCTAGTACTCAGGATGTATGAGTCATGCGTTGAACCAGGCCACCACGCAACAATGTTAGTTAATTGCATTTGTGCGTCACATATGATCTGTACATTGATGGAATGAAAATGCTTCCTGTTGACAAACAGTTTCATCCTGCGATGGCGCTTTTATAGCAATGTGTGTGCAGTCGACATAGCTGATTACATTAGGAAAACCGGCTCTCACTGCAAATTGTGCTTTAATTAACTCTGAGGACTAATTTTCACATTATCAACAGTTTCCCAGCATCACCTCTAAGTGTCGCCATAGGGCAAACTTCTGCAAACACATGTGTACGCCAGCCATTAAGTTGGCATGAGGCACCGCACATTTCCTAGGTCATTTCACTCCTGATGCATCTGGACTTTGCCGTGGGAAAGGACATTCGCCACGTTTTTGTGCGTACATTCCCACTGTACATGAGGCCCCTGACCTTGCACCCTCAGACTTTTATTTGTTTCCCAAGCTCAAATCGGAACTTCGAGGATGACATTTTTAATGATAATGAAGTCATTGAGGCTGTTGAGACCTTTTAAGAGGAGCATGATGCCAGCTCCTACAGAGAGGGAATTGTAAAGTGGGAGCATTGCTGGAACAAGTGTATTGATGTTTAGGGAGATTATTTTGAGAAATGAAGTTATTAAACTTATGAATTTGTTGAGTTTTTCTATCAGGGCCACAAAGTTTTAGATTTACCAAAAAGAAAAAAGAAATTAGTGGGAACATGCTGGACACATTTGGAACCTGGCATGGACGTAGCATGAACTTGACAACAGCACATTCCTTTTTGACCACGTCCCTGCTGCGTTCATCTAGATTTTCAGGATGCAGTGTGATCTTCATGGTTTTTGTTTGTGTGTAATGGGGGAATTTCTTTTTGGCATCTTGCCGGGCTTGCCGGGCCGTGGTGACTTTTTGTAATTTCACATTCTTTTCAGTGTAACAGCTGGTTATTTTTTTGAGGTGTGTACGTACTGTATCTCCAGGGTGAAACCTCCAATTAGCATCATTTATCCACTCACAGGATGCCGTCATACAGATCCTCTCAAGTTACACCAATTAAAGGTACTTTCACCATCTGCCTTATGTACCGCACATAGGGATATAACCACCAGGTGGTAGTTCTAGTTTATTTTTTATGTTATTAACAAGTTGCTTTTTATTGTTCCTTGTTTATTAAGGAGTCACATGACATACATATGCATTGTCTCAGCTCGCAGAGTTTTGATTCAGAACCACTTGGAATATGACTCATGGAGAGTGTGGGGGATTTGTGTGTAATATGTTCCCAGTGGACAGGTTTATTATTTTTTCAGAAGCCAAATGATGGATGTCTATTCTCCCTTAGTGAAAGGCTGAGAGAGAGAGAGAGAGAGAGAGAGAGAGAGAGAGAGAGAGAGAGAGAGAGAGAGAGAGAGAGAGAGAGAGA
>JAOUQZ010060213.1:6813-20450 GCA_028564935.1 Neosilurus hyrtlii
ACAAACACCACCATCAACTCTATCATATACACCACGTTCAACTCCTTCACAAACACCACCATCAACTCCATCATATACGCCACCATCAACTCCATCATATACACCACGTTCAACTCCTTCACAAACACCACCATCAACTCCATCATATACACCACCATCAACTCCATCATATACACAACCATCAACTCCATCACATACACCAGCACCACCATCAACTCCATCATATACACCACCATCAACTCCATCTCAAACACCAGCACCACCACCAACTCCATCACAAACACCACCACCAACTCCATCATATACACAACCATCAACTCCATCACAAACACCATCATCAACTCCATCATATACACCACCATCAACTCCATCATATACACCACCAACTCCATCACATACACCAGCACAACCATCAACTCCATCATATACACCACCATCAACTCCATCATATACACCACCAACTCCATCACATACACCAGCACAACCATCAACTCCATCACAAACACCACCATCAACTCCATCATATACACCACCATCAACTCCATCACAAACACCAACACCAACACCATCAACTCCATCATATACACCCCCATCAACTCCATCACAAACACCAACACCACCATCAACTCCATCATATACACCACCATCAACTCCATCACATACACCAGCACCACCATCAACTCCATCAAATACAGCAGCACCACCATCAACTCCATCACATACACCACCATTAACTTCACCACACCATGACTCTGGGAGAAGGCAGGTTACACCCTGAACAGCTCGGCATGCTATTACAGGGCTAACACATGCACATACTAGGGGCAATTTGGAGCAGCCAATTAGTCTAATGTGCATGTCTTTGAACTGTAAGAGGAAACCACACAAGCATGGGAAGAACACACAAACCACACAGAAATGCCATCAGTGAGCCTGTATTTTGAACCCAGGACCTTCTTGCAGTAAGGCACTAACCACTACACCACTGTGCTTCCCAGTGAGATCATTTTGGTATAAAAATAGTTCTGCAGTTCAGCGCAGTTGAAAATGCTTTCCATCTGAACCACCACAGAGTCCTGAGGTGCTTCTGTCATTCAGAGATCATGTCATTCAAGTTCATGCAAACAAAAGAACCGGCACATAAAATGACTTGTAAATGTAAACAAAGTGCTTATATGCAAATTTTAAATGTAAATATGAAATATAAATGTTTACTCTAAATGTAAACAGGAAAGTTAAATGTAAATGTTCATAAACATTAGATCTTATATTTATTCATAATGTAAATATTATGTATAAATATTATGGAGCCCCGAAGGGAACATTGGCAACAAAATTAAAAGTGTTGTTTCTGGTGCTCACGTGAAGGGCGTCACCCGTACCAAGAACACTTTTTATTGCACACTTTAAACTTCAGCATCAGAAACTAAACTTTTTTCCCCCCTATGTCCCCTTTGGAGCTCTGTAAAATATAAATGTTGGTTTATGTATAAAAGTAAATATAGAACTTAAATGTTTTGTTCAGGGCAGCAAGGTGGTGTAGTGGTTAGTACGCCTGCCTCACAGCAAGAGGGTCCTGGGTTCAAGTCCCAGGCTTGGTAAGGGCGTTTCTGTATGTGTTCTCCCTCTGCTTGGTTGTGTTTACTCAAGGTACTACAGTTTCCTCCCATAGTCCAAACACATGCACATTAGGCCAATTGGCCCCTTGGTGTGGGTGTGAGTGTGAATGGTTCTGTGTAAATGGTTGTGTGTGTTGTTTGGTGAGCTATTTAGGATATACCCTGCCTTCGTCCAGAGTCAGCTGAGATAGGCTCCAGGATCCCCACAACACTAATAGCTAATGGATCTGCGAATGAATGAATGAATGAATGAATGAATGAAGAAAGTTCCAGAAAATATTTTTTTTATCACAGACTCGCAGAATCGACTCTGTACTCCTCTACCATTTGTATTGTATTTATTTATTTTATTTTATCTCTTCTAAAAGTAATATTTATATTTATTTGATTTCATAGAATACGTATATCTCTGTGATCAGGATCGAGCCAAGGCATTTGACCCTGTGCTGATTATCAGGGGTACTGTTCCATATCAGTTTGCTTTAATTTTCTGTTCTTTTCTTACACTGAAGCCAAGCACTGGTGAGGTACACTCTGAACAGGTTTTCAGACCATTGCAGGGCCAAAACACATTCAGTCATTCACACTCACAGTCAAACTTTTAGGAGTAGTAAAGCTCTGAGGCTGCATTATAACCCTCATAAATAACTGGATAAGTATAGATAGCTGGATAAGTAAAGATAAGTAATCAGAGAGTTTCTGTGAAATGTATTTACAGTTCAAAAGATTCAGTTCCATGTTCTGTACCAGTTTCATGGTGCACTCATATGAACCCAATTTAAGCCTAATTTTAGTTTATTCATATTGCAATGTTATTCTGATGTTTCAGCTGTTTTTGATTTCGATGTCAGTCTGATTTGTACCAATGTTGTGCCAGTGTGTCTCCAATATCGTATAAAAAAACTACATGAATTTTCCAAAAAATGTGACTGGAACATCTCCCGATGTTGCTCCCATTTTTTCAAAGTATTTCACTTCCTGAAGTTTTCTCAGAAATTCTAAGATGTTCCCAGATGTCCTCAGAAGTACATTCATGTGTACTGATGTTTTTTGATTTCCTCCAATGTAACATCACAGTATGACTGGAGCAAATCGGGATCATCGTATCGGCAAGTATCGTATAAGCACACATTAACACATTTCTATTACGATAAACAACAGCTACAACAACAGCACCATGCTATGTCATCACACCTGCACTGGAAATAATGAACAGAAACAGTGATGGGAACACCTGAACTTTGAGGGGAAACAGTTGTCTTTTAATTATTATTTTTTTAAGAAATCACTCCTATTTTGTATAAATTAGCAGTGAAAAGCCGGCTACAGATGTCTCTGATCCCTGAAGAGTCTTATACACACACACACACACACATGTTATTCGTATTCGTGTATTTTACAACAAAAACAAGATTTTTGTTGGATTTTCTTGTGCAATCACCGCGACTCGAGGGTTTTATCAGATCCGACAGATTCTCCTTTCGCTCTCTGTGGATTTTCCTTTACTTTTCGCTAGACCGCTACAGGCTTTCTGTTTTTGGTAAACATGTACAACTCTGTCTGCCTGAAATGGCTGGGGTTACATTTGGAAACCTACTCACACTCACAGAGCACTGAATGTGTCACATATCCTGAACTAGTACAACTAGTACGAGTACGTGGAATTGAAAATACAACTGTTGGCAGTTTGAATGATGATCAGTGCATCCTGGGTTTATTATTTACAGTACGTCTTTTGGTGGGGATCTATCTAAAGTTCTCGAGTTGCACAAAATGTTTTAGAAAAGTGTCTTTAGTTATATTCAGACTATGTGTGTGTGTGTGTGTGTGTGTGTGTGTGTGTGTGTGTGTGTGTGTGTGTGTGTGTGTGTGTGTGTTCTTTCCCTCATTAATTACCCTCTCCTTGGCTTCTTTTCTTTTGGTAAGGATTATAAATCATGCTGAATTGATTATCTCAAGCCTTTGTGTGGGTTTGTTGTATAATTAAGGAGTTGTGTGAGGCTGGACTGGACATTCTTTGTGTGTGTGTGTGTGTGTGTGTGTGTGTGTGTGTGTGTGTGTGTGTGTGTGTGTGAGTGTGTGTGTGCTTGTACTTGTCAAATATTGAGAAGTTTAATATGTTTTTTAACCAAGAGAGTAAGGAGATTTTTGGGAGGTGAGGAGATATTTTGGTAGGGAGGTAGGAGGGCATTTTGATAGGATTTCACTTACTGTTTCAGAATTAAACTTGGTTTTAGTTTTCAGGTTAGAATTTGATTCAAATTAGAGTTAGGACTATATTAGGCTTTGGGTAAAGGATTAGGGTTAAATTAGAATTAGGATTACATTAGTGTTATGGGTAAAGGGTTAGGATTAGATTGAGGTTAGAATTAGATTAGGGTTAGGGTAAAGGGTTAAGATTTGATTAGCGTTAGGGGTAAGTTGGGGTTAAGTATTTAGTTGTGATGGCTAAAGTTAAAGTAAATGGTAATGAATGTCCCTGCAAAGATACAAGTACAAGATTTTGTGTGTGTTTTTTTGAATGAGTGTGTGGGTATGAGTAAGAGAGAGAGGGAGAGAGAGAGAGAGAGAGTGTGCATCTCCACACTTTTCTTTAATCTTCATTTTAATACTGAATGCGATTGATCTTTTCCTCACTTTTCCACACTTTACACCAGGGGTAGCAAACTCATTTTTCACTGAGGGCCACAAAACTAAATTTAAAGGTGATTGAGAGCCGAATAATCAGTGAACAAAAAAGGGCTTAGCAGGGACAAGCTAGCATCCAATCTTACTTGAGTCATGAATGACTAGCTGTTTACTTGAAATAGGCTGCTGCCACTTAGATTTCATGGTAATGGTTGATGCAAAGAATATATGATGATCGTATTCTTTAAAAGCTCTTGGAGGGCACATAAAATGAGACGGTGGGCCTGAGTTTGGCCTGCGGGCCTGAGTTTCAATCCTATGTTTTACACAATGACATTTCCCCAAGTGACATCACTGTGTGCTCTCTTCAGCAAGTGCAAGCACGGAACTGAGCTGTTAAGCTTCTTCCTCCTCCTGCCTCTTCTTCTACCTCTTTTTCTTCTTCTTCCTCCTCTTTCCCCTACTTATTCTTTTTCTTGTTCTCCTCCTCCTCCTCTTCCTTGCTCTTCTTTATGGCCTGCATCTTCTCCAGATGTGCTGATTGTTATGGATTGAGTTGGGATTTATTCCTGATCGAGGATGATGTTCCTGCTCTTCTGTGTTCTGATGAATCATATTTCTATTACATTCAGAATCGTTATTGTTCTCCTGACATTTAGGAAAAAATTATTTACACACTCGTCCCTGTATAAAGTGTCTCCTTCAAGGTTTTTGGAATCTTGTTTTTTTCTCTCAGTTCTTGTGATTGCTGTAAACCCGGTGAAGTGGAGACATGATTATTAAAGAACAATTTGTTGAAAATCATTGTGTACACAGTGTCACTGTATGCCACTACATGTGGAATATTATATATTTCATATTTACTCTGGATTCGTCACTCAGAGAGAGAGCATATTAAAATCAGAGCTCGTGCTCAGAACATTTTTAATCAGTTGTACATAATTGGACTACGTTATTTACTGCATGATTTGAGTATATTGAGGATTCACAGTGTAAGTCACAGGGTAAGGAGTGTGAGTAGAAGATATGAGAGGCACTGCTAGCATAGAGAACACAGCAAGAGGAGAATCAGTGTGTTTCCTATACAATTAGAATATGAACCAGGAGTATTAAAATTACACCAGGGCTTGGAACAAGAAGGTCACACACAGAATACTACTCATGACAGAATGGTGGTATAGTGGTTAGCACATCCACCTCATAGCAAGAAGGTTCTGGGTTCAAATCCCAGGTGTGATGGGGGCGTTTCTGTATGGAGTATGTATGTTCTCTCGCTGCTTGCATGGGTTTTCTCTGGGTTTTCTCTAGGTGTAAGTGTGAGTGGTTGTGCGTGTGTGTTGGCCCTGTGATGGATGGGTCAGCTGTTCAGGATGAATCCTGCCTTCTCCCAGTGTTTGGTGAGATTTAGGGGTTCAGCAAAAGACTGAATGAATTAATATTGCCTATAAATAGACAGATCGACGACAGGGCGTTCACATGACCACCACAGGCCAACATCTCAGCCTCTGTTTTAGATGTGAACAGTGTACAGTGTTTGGTGTAGGGAGTGATATAGCAACCCCTCGTGTGAGAATTTCACACTTTTTGGTAATACCAAACTGTTTATTTCGTGCGTTAATGATATAATTATTCTGCATCAGAGTGGAGTGTGTTAATGATCTCAACTGATCACTTATGTGCCTTTTCACAAAAAAATGTCTCTCTCCAGTGCAGCTTTGTATCTTTGTATTATTACCTATCCATCCAGTTACCTATTCATCCATTCACCTATCCATCTACCTATCCATTCATCCATCTGTCCATCCATCCACTATCCCATCCATCCATCCACCCACCCATCCATTCATTCACCTATCCATCCATCCATTCGACTATTCATCCACTCACCCACCCACCCATCCACTCATCTATCCATCCACTAACTTATTCACAGATCCAGCCATCCATTCATCCACTCACCCACCCACTATATATAGGGGGGGGGGTGTTGTGCAGCACATGCGTTTCGGAGGTGTGTGTTTTTGTACAGCATGTCTAACACCTGCTCCGTGTCCCTGCTGTGTTCAGCCAATAACACTACCCTATTTTACACCCATACCACTGAAGTCTGACGTGAACAACGCCCATGAAATTCATCTCCTCTCAAATCTGCAGCATTTCCTCTCTCACGCTTCAGCATGAAAGACGGCTCTGCAGACGAGAGGATAAGTGCAGGGGGTGGGTGGAGGTGTTGGTGGGGGGTGGAGTGGGTGGAATACAGAGAACATTTCGCTCTGTTTGTTCAGCTCCACCACACTCTGTCCTCCCTGAGTAAATATTCCAAAACACAGAATTTTTTAGATACTAACACTCATACACACATCAACACTATCTCTGTTTCCTGCTGTAAATATTGACCATCACTGGATTCAGTTTGAAATTAAACACATGCACACTTTCATTACTGAGTTTACTTTGTGACTGCAGTGTTTGCATCAGTGATTATGTTGCCGCATCTAATAAATTAAACGCTGATGTCTGCTGAAGATTGTTTATGAGTCATGCTACTGATTTTACTGGTTCAGATTCAGATCATCTGATATTTGGTTTCATGGAGCAAAATCTCCAGTTTTTTGCATTTTATTATGATTTAAATACAACAATTTAATAATTTACCTAATTATTCATTTTTACCTTTTCAGATCCAAAGTTTTCTTGTTTCTGTGTTCTGTAATGATGTTTGACATCTTCACTTCTATTTCTCTTCAGTTATTATATACTGTGTGAAACATATATAATATACATACATATAGTATACATATATATATATATACATATACATACATATACACACACACACACACACACACACACACACACACACACACACACATATATATATATATATATATATATATATATATATATTGTGTTTCGCAAGAGTGGGCAACACTTGCATGCTTAATCAGGAAGTGGATTTAAGCTCTCCCTTACATCGCCGACATATATAGTAGCGATATACCTCACTATGCTCGGCTGTACTTAACAGACTTGGGCTGAGATTGGTCTGTACAGACCTTACAATCAGCTGTTTATTAAAAATCCTTATTCTGAGTGGATAATGCTTCAATCAAAATGACGGACATTCGCAGTTTTTCACGGTCACTTCGATCAGACTGTGATTACACTTTAAAATAAACTAATAACTAAAATCTTACAGGTTTCAGCTCACCTGTGTCCATCATAATTTAAAAAAAACAAAAAACAAAAACATACAGCTCTCATTTTATATGCTTTTTACTTCCACCTTGGCGGGTTATGAGATTGGTCATGTGTTTGTGTGTGAGACCATGATAGCTTTTCTTATTCGCACCAGATGATGATGTATTCAAGCCTGATATTATTTTTCGTGTGTTTGTTTTCCTCCTGCACATGAGACTCGAATCAGTCTGGTCTGATAGAGTGCTGGATTAAATCCAGGAGATTCATTGAAGGAGCTGCAGGTGAATTTTCATCTGAAATCATCCAGCTTCAGGTCAAGTGCATCTGAGAGACAAATCTCCGAGGGACATGGTGGGATGCAGAAGCCTAGAATCTGTAGCAGTGAACGGTTCAGAAACTCTCTGTAAAAAAAGAGTATGATGTTCTCAATTACTTGATTTTAATAAGATCCATATGTGTAGTTTTTTTATTTATATCATTTCTAAATTTCTGCTTGTTCTTATCCAGTTGTTTTTTTCCTGTTAACCCTTTTCTCTACTTTTTACTTCTGGCTTTCTATTTACCTTCTTCAGTTGTTATTTTAAGGTTTTTTTGTTTGTTCTGTCCTGCGACCCTAATTAGGATTAAGCGGTTCAGAAAACGAACGAATGAATAAATGTTTGTTCTGTTATCAAGTAATTTCTAATTCTCTGGTTCTGAATGCTAGTTCTCTGTTTGTTTGGTTTTAATAAATGATTTTCAGTCTCTCTCACTCTCTCTCTCTCTCTCTCTCATTCTCTCTTTGTCTCTCTCCCTCTATCTGCCCCACAATGCCAAAAGGAAGTAAGTGTCATTTTGGTCAAAAATGAGATTTTGCAATAAATGGGTTCTGGGTAGCTGTTTACACCCTTTAAAAGTGTGTTTGTGTGAAAATAAAAACCAGCAGTGCAGAATGAAATTTGGAAAAAGAAGTAAGTGACACAGTTTGTTCATATTACAACACCAAAAAGAAGTAAGTGTAGTAAGTTACATCTTTAAGAATGGACTATATTGTATTAGAGTACAATATGGAGAAGCAAAAACAAATAGAATCAAGTAACAAAGAAATGTCTATTTTAAGTCCAAATGATGCAAAGTTTGTGAAAATTAAACAATGATAAATTATTTTTTAATTATTGCCAATTTGTACAACAAATTTTATCCCCATATGTCAATGTTTTCCCAAGTGTTGATCGCCTTGTAGTGACCACTGTTAATACAGGTGAAACTCCAAAAAATACAATATCGTGCAAAAATTCATGTATTTCTGTGATGTCCCGTCAGAGGATTTAGATCTTGCCTGTCTGCTCCTCCTGTGTGTGTGTGTGTGTGTTTGATTGCAGGCTCCGCCCTGACGATCCCACCTGATCCCTATTTTCTTCCGATTATAAAAGGCCCGCAGTGCTTTGGTCCAGTGCCAGATCATCTTGTGCCATCATTGAGAGAGCAAGCTCTATTCACAGTTCACTAGTCGGCCGTTCTTAGCGGCTCATGTTCTATGTTTACTCGGATAGTTAATAAACATTCCTGGTTATTTTTACCACGTCATGTCTGTCCTGCTTTGGGTCCTGCGTAACAATTTCAGTACTTCAGAGGAAAAACTAATAGACTCATTACATGCAAAGTGAAATATTTCAATCCACTATTTGTTATAATTTTGATGATTATGGCTTACAGCAGGGAAGCTTTGTAATTGATGGCAGTGAGTCGACGGCAGTTTTGGGAACAGCTGCCAGTATGTGACAGTTCACCAGATGAGCTAGACAGAGATAATAATAATAGAGTAATTTAAAAACAATTTAGCACTTTTACATGAGTACAAGACACACTGTGACTATTAAACTAATAATTTGTCTTTATCTCATGTTGTGGTGGTGTTTTGTTATTTTTGGTATTTTTGCCTTGTTATTTGTTTGTGGGATATTAATAACAAAAATGCATCAAGCGTTTTGATACATTTAATGCTGTCTGTTTAATAAAACATATTATTGGGCACCATTAGGCAACCTAAATTATAATATGCACAACTATATGGGGATGGCGTATGCTCCCCTGTAACTCACAGCAATCATCAGCCAATCCATGGGCTTTTGTGAGTCATTCGTACAGTGATTTCCCACCGAGTGTGTTTGGCTGCCTCCAAATATACATGCAGTTGTAAAAAGGCAGGTGGCAGCATCACATGTCTCAGAGGGGGCATGTGCATGCTCAGGCCCCTGCCTGGTTGGTGGTGGTATGTGATAGGAAAGCAACATTTGACTGATCGGAATTGGATGTGACGAAAAATTAGGGGAAAAAAATAAACAAAAATAATAATAATCAACTTTATTTCTCACAAGATTAACCTTTTTTATGATTTCAATTTTATTTCTCACAAGTGCATCTTCATTTTTGTACTTTTTGCTTGAAGATGCACTTGTGAGAAATAAAATTGAAATCATAAAAAAGGTTAATCTTAAAGTTTAAAAGTTTAATTATGAAAAGTAAAGCCAAAATTAGGGAAAAAAAATAATTATGGGAAATTAAGTTGGAATAACAACAACATCTCTCTCTCTCTCTAGCTCTATCTCTCTCTCTTGCTCTCTCTCCCTCTCTCTGGCTCTCTCTCTCTCTCTGGCTCTCTCTCTCTCTCTCCCTGTATCTCATGGTATCTCTCACTCTCTCTCTTTCACTCATTTGGCAAACCACTTAAACCTATTATGGTCATGGGGAGGTTGGAGTCTAGCTCAGCTGATACTGGTGTAGGTACACCATGAGCTTGTGTACCTCTGAGTTAGAGGCAATTTAGAACAGCCAATTAGCATAATCTGGTTTCACTTTGAACTGTGGGAGGAAACTGGAATACCTGGGAGATACCCATGCAAGCATGGTGAGAACATACAAACTCCACACAAAACGCCTTCACGGAGCATGGGCCTTGAACCCAGAACCTTCTTGTTATGTCATCACCGTGCTAGTTTTCCATTTTTCTTCTCATATTTATTTATTTATTTTTTAAAATCATTGTCTTTCTGTTTCCTCCTCTTTTTTTGTTTGCTTGTTTGTTTTTGTTCCAGTTTCCTTGAGTTTTATTTTCTGTTCTTTCAACATCTACAACTATAGGTCATTTGTGTGTACTCGATTCCATCCTGTGTGTGTGTGTGTGTGTGTGTGTGTGTGTGTGTGTGTGTGTGTGTGTGTGTGTGTTTGTGTGGTTGCTGAGACTCTGAGAAAATTGCAGTTCTTTCACAGTGTTATGTTCTTTTCCTTGGGCTGTGATTGAAATTCTCTCAGGATGCTTTTATCTGAAATTAGAGGCATTTACCCCCAGATTCTCCTCCATGTGTACCGCAGCACCACCGTGGACCAGATGAGGCTGAGAGTCTGTGGCATGCTGACTCCAAGTGAAGTGAGGAAGCTGGCATCACATTCCGATCAGAGCCGAGTGATGAGAGAGTCTGAAGAAAACACATCGTTTAAAAGCTACAGCTGCTGCTGTTTTACTTTACACTTAACAGTTAACGTTTTATCGCAAGGTCAGATGCAGCAAGTGAACTGGAGCTATCTACATGGCACTGCAAACACATCGAAACTGTTGCTAAGCAACTGCATGGAAAAAGGGCATAAGCTAGCTAGTGTTTACTGAAGTCGTACTCACTGTACAAAAAAAAAACAACAAAAAACAGAAAAATCAGCATGTCTCCCAGACGTGTCTGTAAACCTCTACAAAAGTACTCTGATTAAAAGAATTTACACTGAATTTATGCTTGGCATCATATCCTAAATTCCTGTGCCTGGATTTAATCATACTGGAAAATATAAACATAAATCTTCACAGTTTCTACCTGGATTAAACTGGATAAACCAGATAAAATTTGTGAAAATACTGTTTTTAGGCAACCAGAATGAAACAGTCTGTAAGCTAGCTAATGACTGAGCTAGCTAGGAGGTATTTAAAATGAAAGGACGATCAGAGAGAGAAAATCTCAGAAAAGCTGAAATTACATTATTTTCACACTTAACTTCAAGAGCTAGCATAACCTTAATGGATTCAGTGACATGAAAATATTAGACTTGGGTCACTCTAATTATTTCCAGAATCACAGAATGATGGAGTTTATATAATCTGGTTTATATAATCTACTGTTTCCTCATCGCCTGACCCTTGTCTGTTTTTTTAACCAAGTGTTGAGTTTTGAATGTCTTTGCCTGCCATTTTTTAAATAAAGCATTTATCTGCGACTGTATCCGTATCTGCCGCCCGATAGTGTGAAGTTGGAACGTTCGTAAAATGTTGATATTATGAAAAGGTTGTGTGTTGTTTGTAAGAAAACTTGCTTTTCATTTTTGTAAGTCATTTCGTTATGCAGCTAAGTGTGACGTGGCTAGGATGAGAATCAGCATCTCCAAGTCCGAGGCCATGGTTTTCAGCCCTGGAACGAGGTCCTGCCCGAAGTGGTGGAGTTTAAGTATCTCAGGGTCTTGTTTATGAGTGAGGGAAGGATGAAGCGGGAGATTGACAGGTAGTTTGGTGCAGCCTCTGCTGTAAACGAAGCTTGTACCAGTCCGTCATGGTGAACAGGGAGCTGAGCTGAAAGGCAAAGCTCTCAATTTACCAGTCGATCTACATTCCAACCCTCACACAGGGTGACGAGCTTTGGGTAGTGAATGAAAGAACAAGATCGCGGCTGAAATGAGCTTCCTTTGCAGGGCTCTCCCTTAGAAAAAGGGTAAGAAGCTTAGCCATCTGTGAGGAGTAGAACCGCTGTTCCTCCGTGTTGAGAGGAGCCAGTTGAGGTGGCTCGTGAATCCGATTAGGATGCCTCCTACCTGGTTTGGTGTTTCGTGCATGTACAACCGAGAAGAGTCCTCAAGGTCGACCCAGAACACTCTGGAGGAACTATGTCTCTCGGCTGGTCTGGGAACGCCTCGGTGTGCCCCCGGAAGAGCAGGAGGAAGTGGCTGGGGAGAGGGGTATGTGGACCTCACTGCTTAGGCTGCTGCCCCCGCAAACTGACCCCGGATTAAGCGGAAGAAGAAGATGATTATGATTAATTTCATTATGGCTAATTGCCTGTTCCAAATTGCCCCTAGGTGTGAGTGTGAATCTTTCTCTGTGTGTGTTTGCCCTGCAATAGACTGGCAAGCAGGTCAGGGTGTACCCCGCCTTCACCCAGAGTTGGCTGAGTAGGCTCCAGCCTCCCTGCAACCCTAGTGTAATGCAGTAAGAACCTGCCATGGATATAGTTAGGATGGAGTATGAGCTTGAAAACATTTTCACAATGTCTCCACTTGCCAGATTCTTCTTGAGTAGAATTATTTAAGATGGATTTTTTTAAGTATCTAGAACAGGGGTCTCAAACTCGCGGCCAGCGGGCCAATTGCGGCCCGCAGGACGATATTTTGCGCCCCCCCCCCCTAATATGAAAGTTTAATGTTACTGCGGCCCGTGAGTTTGATATGTATGGCACTTTACAGTGTTGTGGGCAGAGCTGAACAAACCCACCAATCACAGTGGGGTATATGGCTCTCGGTGGTGGGACATTGGCCGGGTTTGATGCAAGCAGAGAAACATTTCTCAATAAGTGAAAGTTAGTGCCTGGTTGGCTGCCTTGTTTCTATTGGACACACGCGGACATTCAGCCCAACGCGCTGCATTCACAACACTTCAAAATAAAAGTGTTTTTAAGTTGCTGCCCAGTGCAATATTATACATATATAAATAAATAATTGTGCCGTGTTTTCCCGATAATAAGACCTACCCCGATAATAAGACCTACCCTTACTTCAGCAGAACGGTCCAAAATAAGCCCTACCCCGAAAATAAGACCCAGCTGAATGCAAATTTTGTCCGCATCCCCCCCTCATTTTCTATGAGTACATGCGCACCAGCGCTTTTTACAGCAGTGCCGCGGAGGAGAGACATAAAAAGAGGAAGTTAAGGGAACAAAAACAATAAGTAAAGTATTATAACGCAGGACTAAGGGGCATGATGGGGTTAAAGCAGGACTTGGGGAGCATAACAGTTATTATTTTACTGGTATTATCCTGTCTGTTTTGACCCCAGCCACGAGAGCAGAAAGGAAAAGCTACACTGTTGAGTACAAGAAAGCAGTTGTAGAGGAATCACTTACCTGTTTATTGAAATTGCTGTTAATGTTAATTAAAATAAAACCTACCCCGAAAATAAGC
>JAOUQZ010060289.1:0-7500 GCA_028564935.1 Neosilurus hyrtlii
ATGATCCTGGGAGCTATGTTGTCGGGGGCATTATGCCCCTGGTAGGGTCACCCAAGGCAAACAGGTCCTAGGTGGAGCTCCAGGCTGAGTGCGGTTCATAAGACCTTTATGAGCACAATTATTTCAAGGACACAGTTTCCCGCTACCCGACCCTGGAAGAAGCGGAAGAACAATGAATGAATGAATGAATGAATGAATGAATGAATGAATGAATATAATTTGTGTGAAACTTTGTTGTTTGATGTTCTTGTTTTAGAGCCAGTTGTGTATTAGCTATGAGCAGATTAGCAGCACGTGCTAACTGTACTTGCTGCAAAACCCTCACCAGAAGCACCAGTCATGTCCTACATTCTTCAGTTTGTTCATTGATTAATGTTTCATAATGTGATGTGTCTGTTCTCATTTAATGAGAGGCCGTATGTGACCAGATACGAGGAAAGAGTAGAAATTCTACTAAGTAAAAGAAAAACGTAAAATTATTTTTGAAAAAAATGTCCTGGTGAATTTCAGGTTCAGTGCTTTGTGCTTTGTCCAAGGTTCAAGGCCACACGCGTGTTCAGTGTAGTTGAGCTTCCTCCCGTCTCCTCTTCTGCCCATTTTAACCTGAGCATTAATGAAGGAATTAAACTTGATGGATGGAGAACAGGTGTGGTTCTCGATGTCCGATGGAAAGGGTACAGTGTCCCAACCTATCCTGAATGTGTTCATAATCCTTCATCTAACAGGATCATCATAATTATTCTCTTTCACCACTTTCTACCTAACACCATTAGCTCATTACTGTGATTAATCACCTAAACTTTACTACACATCAGAGAAAAGAACAGAAGATATGAGTTCGCACTCGTGTACATCACATCTAAACATTAAACACAGCAGAATCCAGTCACACACAGCGACACGGCGGTGACGTTTATAGATTTTTATTGTAAAGATCTGATAAATAAGGAAGAAATAAGGAAGACAAGAAGAAATAACAAGAAAGAACAGGAAAAGAAGTAAAACAGGAAAAAATTATTTAGAAAAAAAGATAAGAAAATGTAAAAGGGGGAATAAGTTATTTAATTAATAAATAAATAAATAAATAGATAGATAAATAAATAAATAAATAAATAAATAAATAAATATTCATTTGAAAGGGTGGCACGGTGGCGCAGTGGTTAGCACGTCCGCCTCACAGTAAGAAGGTCCTGGGTTTGATTCCCGGGCTCGGGCATTTCTGTGTGGGTTCTCCCCGTGCCTGCGTGGGTTCCCTCCGGGTACTCTGGTTTTCTCCCACAGTCCGAAAACATGCACAGTGGGTTAATTGGCTGTTCCAAATCACCCCTGTGTGTGAGTGTGAGTGTGAATTGTGTGAGTGTTGGCCTTGCGACGGCCTGGTGAGCTTTTGAGCATGTACCCCACCCTCACCCGGAGTTGGCTGAGATGGGCGCCAGCCTCCCCGCGACCCTCGTTGGGATTAGGCGGCTTAGAAATGGAATGAATGAATAAATGAATGACCTGAAAAATATTTAAAATTATGAAAAAAAAACAGAATATGAAATAAACTCAGACAAAAGAGAAAAACAGAGAACAAATAAATTAATAAATATTTTCAAATGTTTTATTAAAAACAAAAAAAAAAATAATAACGGTTATTTATGTTTATATTTCATTTATTTGTTTGCTTTTTATATTCTAAGATAAAAAAGATGAATAAGAAACAAAGAAGAGAGCACTAAAAGAAAATAAAAAAATAAATAGGGCGAGTAATAAAAAAAGAAGAACATTAAGAAAAAGATAAAAAACAGAAACACAGAAAAGAATATCAAATATATAATAGATAAATAAATATTTCATTTTGTTTTTTAGAGCAAATAATAAAAAAAAATTTATTTAAAAAAGTCTTATTTAAATATACCTGAAAGAAAGGAAGGAAGGAAGAAAGCAAGAAAGAATAATAAAACTCTCTCATGGTTCTTGATTGGCACTTTTTTATTACTCTTTGTTTTATCCTCAGTGTTTATTTGTTTGTATTTTTTTTAAATCATGAATTATTTATTCACCTCCATTTAATCAGGATGTTTTAATTTCCATCAGACTGAAGGCAGGAATCAGAGGAAGTATAATAAATAAAAGCAGTCGATGCTCATCAGCTGATTATTTAAAAAACAAACAAACAAAAAAAAAAGAAACACACACACACGCAAACACACACACACACACACACACACACACACACACACACACACACACACACACACACACACTGCTCTGTATGAGCCCCTACAGTGAAGTTCACGCCTCCTTATGTTCCTGGTGTTTAATAATAAATCTCAGAGTTTTGTTTCCTCAGAAGTCCGGCTTGTGTTCAGAGAATCTATCCAGTAACGGAGGCTAGAAATTATTTAGAAATAAAGAAAAAATATATAGATAGAAGGAATGAAGGGGGAGAAAGCATTAAACAGTTAAAGATAGATTTCTACAGAAAGTGAAATGAAGGACAGTAAATAAAAATAAATATTACACTCAGACCCTAAACACTACAGAGCCAGAAGTAAGTGCATATTTCTCCTCAGACTGTTTTCAGACAGTAAGAAACACATGCTAGCTGCGAAAGTGGCTTAGAGCTTCCCTTCACTGGAACTCGGAGACCTCCTCGCCCTCACTGATGCTCTTGTTTCAGAATCCCTACAGCAACACCCCAAATACTCACAGCCAAATCAAGAAATTTAGTGGAAAGACTTTTTAGAAAAGTGGGTGGAGCTTATCATAGCAAAAAAGAGAATAAATCTGGAAAACATTTGAGTGTTACTGCTGCTTTTACATTCATTTCATTAGTAAACTTAAAAATCCTGGTTAGTGACGAACATACAGATGACATCACGCCAATGGAAAATTATTATTAAAAAAGGGCGTGTAATTCACTCCGTCTTACGATTATGGAATCACATCAAAAAAAAAAAAACTTTTATATGAAATAAATATTTGGTGCAAAGGAAGAGTAGGAAAAGAAGAAAAAATAAAAAAGAAAGAAAGAAAAAAAGAAAAAACAATAAGGAGGGAGTTAAAAGAAAAAAGAAAGAAAGAAAGAAAATGAAGAAATATTTTCAGGAGGTTGTAAGAAAAACGAACAAAGGAAGCAAGGAAAAATGAAGTGAGAAAAAAAGAGTTGTCAGAAAGAAAGAAGGATAGAAAGAAAATAAGAAGAAGAGAGTGAGTAAAAAAGATGAGGGAGTGAATAAAGAAAGAGTGAAGAAGGGTGGAGTAAGAAAGAAGGAAATAAAGGTTAGAAAAGACGAGAGTGAGGAAAAAAAAACAAAAAGGAGGAGGCAGAAAGAAAGAATGAAAGTATTTTTTGATGATCTCACTGACTCCAGTCTGAAATTTAAAATGTTTTGATGCTCATTTTTGCTGTTAATTTTTAAAACTTGTTGTACTTTTGGTACTTCCGAGGACACAAGGTTTCACCAAGCACCAAAACATTCATTTATTCATTTCATTAACCTTAATCCTAATTAGGGTCGCGTGAGGCTGGTGCCCATCTCAGCCAACTCTGGGCGAGACACATACACACATACAACCGTTCACACTCACATTCACATCTAGGGGTGATTTGGAACAGCCAATCAACCCACTGTGCATGTTTTTTGAACTGTGGGAGGAAACCGGAGTACACAGAGGAAACCCACACAAGCAGAACAAGGAGAACATGCAAACTCCACACAGAAACACCCTTTCCGAGCCCGGGAATCGAACCCAGGACCTTCTTGCTGTGAGGCGGACGTGCCAACCACTGTGCCAGAAACCTAGAGACGTCCCTGTGCTCAAACCGTTTTATTCTACAGAATGAAATCAAAGCAGTTTATTCCTCTGAACCTTAAAAAGATTAAAAACACTGACCTTCAAAAACAGAATGTTTTGGTATTAAACCTTCTCGAGTGTTTTTCTTTTTTGTGTTTTTTTTTTTTTTAGCAAAACCGGACGCTGTCACGTAGAAAACCATTACAGCCTGGACCCTGGGGAAACTCTCAGGCATGAAAGACTTGCGATGGATCTTTATTTTATTTTTCACTCGGTGTGTTTTTGTCTTAATGACATGAATTTAATTTGGCGGTGTCCAGCTCAGCACCTTCCAGACTGTTAAACATGTGCAATAATAATTCTACATTTATTCCTTCAGCAGAGACTTTAATACAGGAACATCATACGAATGATTCATAACGCAGTTCAAGCATGAAACTGTTCCGCGAGCTGACAAAGACACAAGTACTGCAAGATTAATTTCCAACAACTGACCAAAAACTTGCAGAACCCCCCCCCCCCCTTTCCCCTGCCCCCAATTTAGAATAGTTCTTTTCTTACACCAAAATTTAAATTACACTTTTTTTAAAATACGAACTCAAACTTGAGTAATAAAACATAAAAACACACCTACTTCAATTTAAATCGCACCGAAAACATCAGCGAACATTAACTTAGCATGGCTTTATTTATTAATCTCTGTTAGATAGCATGATAGAGACCGAATGCTAAACGTTAGCTTAATCCTGAAGTCTTTTATTCCTCGTTAGTCCGCTAACGATTACACTCTCATTGCTCACTTATTCGCTGAACCGCTTAATCCTGCTAAGGTCACAGGTAGGCTGGTGTCTATCTTAGCTGCCTCCGGGCATCACAATCTGGGTAGCACAACCTGACCACGTCACCAGGCCATCGCAGGGCCAACACACACATCCATTCACACTCACACGTCGATGCGATTTGAAACAGCCAGTAGCCTAATGTGGTGGGTGTTAGCAAGTTGGAGAAAGATTGGCAAAAATATATAACATGGTGGGGGTTTGTAGTGGTGGTGGTTGTGGGGTGACGGGTGGGGGGGTGAAAAATATAATGATTTACCCATATGAGGATGCTTTTTAAGATGTGTAATTCCCACTCGAACAGAAGATTCCCTCAGTCAGAAACCTGGCCGCCATGACTGATGACGTATTCAGAGGAACGGCTGTGTTTAAATAAATACGCTGCGGGTGGAGACCCTGAATTCAATGCCGCGGTAGATGCTTCCGAAATGATAAACCAAATTGCTGTACAACTGGAACATTTTTACATTTACACCATTTGGCAGATGCCCTTATCCACAGCGACTTTTTTTTAAATCCAGAGAGACATTTTTTAAACAACTGAGCAGTTGAGGGTTAAGGGCCATGCTTAAGGGCCCAACAGTGGCAGTTTGGCTGTACTGGGGCTTGAACCCCTGAGGATTCAGGCGAATCAGAGACTCAAGTCACAATTCAAAATTTTTGGGACACAACGCACTCTTGATATTCTTTGTTTGGGTGTGACGTGGGGCTTACAAGGAAAGAAAGAAAACAAACAAACTAAAAACCCACGTTTACTGTCGAGTCCTAAAAATGACAGAAAAGATACAGAAGTTTCATCATGATGTTCGAGTGATACCACTGCAAACTCCTTTAATGAATGTTAAATAAATGTATCGCTCAATTAAAAAAATTACATCATTTTAGATAAGAATTAGATCGATTTTACCAACAAGGTGTCTGCAGTACGAGTCCCAGTGAACGAACTGTTGCTATAGAAACTATAACATACCAGAACAAGTGCTTAAATATTATTCTATGAATATACATAAATGAGTTGCAGTTGCAGTCCTTTTGAGAGAAATTAATCAACCCCTTCTGACCAATCAGAATTCAGAATTCGGCAGCACTGAGGTCTCGAGGTCTTTAAAAATGTCACACTTGAACTCTTATAATTAACGACTGATTTCCTTTGGCTCTCATATATAACACAGGTCTTTATGGCCTCTGTCCATTTCCTGTATCATTATCCACTAGTTAGGCAACGTAACGCTTCTGGAAGTGTAATCACTCATACGATGAAGAGGAATCTCCTCACCCCGTCTTCTCAGATTCAGGAATCATAAACAGTGTAAGGAGAAACTAGAAGAAGTGCGTAAAGCTCTGCGGGTGGGATGTCTCAGGGTGGGGACCTCACAGAGCGTGTGGGTGAATCGGTAGGTGATGATGTCATAGAGACAAAGAGACGGAAAGATGCAGAGACAGAGAGACACAGGCGGGGTTCAGCCCCCGTAACAGCATCGCTAAGTGGTCTGTTTATTACATGGGACATTCCACAACTCAAATCAGTGCGTAAAGCTCACAGGTGATCATCACAGTGTGCGAAGTCATGTGACACACTGGCAGCACATCGTGACAGACGGACAAAGAGTCAAAGGGACAGAGGGATACAGAATCCTCACAGGGACGCCAACACTGGGCGAAGGCGTGGTACACCCTGAACAGCTTGCAAGTCCATTGCAGGGCCAATACATGCACACACAACCATTTACACTCACACCTAGGGGCAATTTGGAACAGCCAATTAGCTTTATACTATGTAGGTCTTTGCACTATAGGAGAAGACCAGAGTACCCTGAGGAAACCCTCACAAGCATGGGGAGAACATACAAACCCCGCAAAGAAACACCCTCGCCAAGCTCGGGACTCAAACCCAGGACCTTCATGCTGTGAGGTGGACGTGCTATCCACTACGCCACCGTGCCTCCCACTTTAAAAGTAAAATTGTATAAATGGTACGGTCGGACATGTTATATGGTGAGGACATCTCATATTTCGGCGTTACAGAGTTTGAAAGAGGTTAGAATTCAGAAACGATGCTTTAAACCCAGCAATAATTCACATGCCGTGTGCAGTCCGGCCATTAGAGAAAACGCCGGCAGCATCCACGACCAAACCGCAGCGGATTTCACTCAAACATGCTGAGATTTCTGTCTCTCCCATTAGAGGAGCTGCTGCTCGGAGATAAGAGATCATGATCAAAATAAATAAATAAGTCCACCACTCTATATGCAGATGTACTTTCACTGGGTGATAACCGAAACATTAGATGGAAAATTTCCCCGCAGTAAAAGATGGAGCATTTAATGAGCACAGGCGATTAGCAAGTCTGCGTTTCTACACCACGTTCAGTTGAAATTAATAAACATCTAATAGCACTGTCAGGTTGTTGATTTTGTTGTTTTATCTGAATGTATTTAAGAAATACACAAGAGGAAATTCAGAGATTCAGCATGAAAAACAAATTAACAGCACTGATCAAGGTCTTCATTGTTCCAAGAAAAACACAAAGAATAAACTACAGTTCTTTAAACCCTATGAGATGCTGGGTATTTATATAGTTTTGAACAAGAAAGGTGATTAAAACGCTAATATAATGAACAGGCAACTTTTATAATGATAATAAACTAGCCAGGCACTCATAGTGTGTTCTATAGTAGGTGGATGTGATCAAATTAGCGAGAAAACTTTCTTGTGTCTTTGAAACGATTTACAAGATCGTTATGGTTTGTCCTTTCAGGGTACTCAAGGTCAAAGGTTATTTTCTCATTTGAAAGTCCATACATGGTTTCCAATTAGTGTTCCATAGGAGCTGCATGTCTATTCGCACTCGTGTGTGACCTTGCTCTGACTTTGAACT
>JAOUQZ010060289.1:10000-20425 GCA_028564935.1 Neosilurus hyrtlii
TATGTAAATGTCATTTTTACCGATGATGCATTTTTCAAATGATTTTATATGATTCACTTATGTTTATTTTTATTTTTTTTTGCTGACGTGACTTGTTTATTCATTCATTTGTTTTTTTATCTTTTTACTTAATTTATTTCTTTTATATTTTACTGTAACACTCGATTTATTTATCATGTGATTTTTTTAAAAACATATTTATTTATTTGTTATTTATATTTAGGTCATTCTCATAGAAATGCATGTTTTATGTCCCATATATATTTATATTTTTTAAAAAGATTGCAGTTTTTTCCATTTTGTATAAATCATATGGTATAATCACACCCAAATGTATGTAAAATAAATAAGTAAATAAAGCAACACTTTCTATCTTAACTGGAAATGTATACATTTTGGCATTTCGAGCATATGACATTATGTCCCAAAGAACTATGTCAACTCTGTCACACAAGTATATTCGCTGTCCGAATCTAATTCAGGTTTTTAACTTTACATGCAGTTGGCACTAGAGTGCAGTGTAGAACATCAGAGCCCGAAATCTAGCATGGACGTTTGAGCCTGTCAGACCATAAGTGAAATTCTTTCTTAAAAATCATTGCAACTGTATGCGTATAGTTTTCAGACTATGTTGTGAAAACGTACATACATTTGAGGGTGATTATACCATGTGAATTATACAAAATGAAAAAAAAAAACTGTATGCACACACACACACACACACACACACACAAACAAACAAATAAATAATATACATAGTATATACATAGTATATATATATACATATATATATATATATACACACACATGCAGATTTTAAGCCCCACTGTCAACGAGGACTTTCCTGTGTGGCCTTTGCATGTGCTCGCATGGGTTTCTTCTAGGTCAGCCAGTTTCCTTCCACAGTTCAAAGACATGCATGTTAAGCTAACTGCTTATTTTAAATTGCCCAGGGGTGTGAATAAATAAATAAACAAATAAATGAAGTTATTGGATGATTATTTAATGACATAAAATTCTGCACAGCAGTCATTACACACATCGAAAACATCACAGAGAATAAAAAGCACTGTGGTTCTTAAATATCACACTTAACACTCCACATGATAAAAAAAACAATCCAGACATACAATTTACACACAAGCGACAATTAAATAAACAGCATGCGGTGAGTATTTATCCCGACACTCGGACGTCATTGTGAGCGTGCATGGATGTTTGGCTTCGCAGTCTTCCGAGGTTTAAAACATACACTGCAAAAGAAACCAAAAAAGTGACCCAGAAAAAATGCATCATGGGACGCGAAATGGGAAGTAAGCGATTCCCAGAGTACCTCTTTGAAAAGTATGCAATAGATTCAATTAGCTTTAAAATGTAGCTTTAAATCCCTCGACCAGTGAATCTAAACATCCTCAAAGGCAGATGGTTAAACCCTGAAGACTGAGATGACATTCGATGAAAGAGTTCTAGCGGATATCCAGGTATACAGAGAGCCGAGGGAATTTCACACACGTGTGCAATCTTTATTTCAGAGGAGTGAAAGATGTCCCTCCAGCTCTATGATAAAGGGGTATGGAAAGAATTCTTTCAAAAAGTGTTCTTACTGTGATATTCATCAGAAAATCAGCTTTAATTTTCTAGCCATCTTTAAATAATTTTCTTTTTTTCCACACCATGATGCTCAATAATTTTTGTTAAATCAGTTAATATCGGGAAGGTCAGTGAATTTCTTTTTCCATGATGTATCAGACTTTAAATTACTGTGGGTAAACTTCGCTGAGGGACGTGAGCAAAGAAAAAAATTTAAGCCTGTACAGATAAATTAATTCTACACTAATTATTGTCTGGCCCCCGGCAGTGCAGGAGCTCCTGTGCATTTTAAATCATCAGTGCATGAATATTCACATAAACAGCACAATGTGACACTGAGATGAAATTTCATCCGTTTCTCCTGGAGAGAGAGAGAAAGAGAGAGAGAGAGAGATGTGAAAGTGCATTATTACTGCTTCTAAAAGTATATACGATACTATGATGTATTTTTTATTATTGCACACCTGTACGATTACACCTGAAATTGTTGCTCATCCGTTAAAGGTGTAACTGTTTGACCTTTCATCTTCTTCTTCTACTTCCTATGGTTGCTCCTTTTAGCGGTCGCCAAAGCGATCCTTTGCACCAATCACCTGCATGTCCTCCTTCACCACATCCATAAATCTGCTCTTTATCCTTCCTCTTCTCCTCCTACTGGGCTGTTCCGTCCTCAACATTCTTCCACCAATACACCCGTCATCCCTCCTCTGCGCATGTCCTAGGGGCAATTTCGAATGGTCAGTTAGCCTCATGTGCACGTCTTTGGACTATGGGAGGAAACCGAAGTACCCTGAGGAACCCACGCAAGCACGGGGAGAAAATGCAAACTCCACACACAAATTCCCTTCCCTAAGGTCAAACTGATTGAAACTAATCCTCAACCCCTCGCTCTGACTCAGTCGATGTGCTCTGTTGACTTAATGAGTGACATCTTAATTTTATCTCTTATAAACGTTTCAAAGCTGCACATCATTAAACTTCTCGCTCTGGTTAATCCGTCTAAACGTCTGAAACAAACGTAGGAGACACAACTCTGTATGCGTGTGCGCTCGCTCTCTCTCTCTCTCTCTCTCCCTCTCTCTGGTTCATGCTTGTAAAGGATGGTATAGCGTGTAGAGCTTCCCACACATTCATTCTTTACTGCTTCTTCTTCAGTGTTAGAGTTTGATTATGGTGTTCAAACACACAGTCTGAGAAATGAGCGTTGAGACAGAACACAAACCCGAGTGCAGGATTTGGCACATGTCAAGCTCTGGCTGAGAAAGAAATAACCCCCTGCTTCATTTCTCACTTTTTTAATTTCGTTCTTTGTAGTTTTCCTCATGAGCGTTGGTGCACTTGGCTCAACACAACTCCCAGATCCTTGGCCATTTTGCCGTTCTTTACATGTCAGTAAAAGAAATTTGAAAAACCAGAGAAAAATCGATTTGCCAGTCAGTCCGAAGACGCCCAGATAAGCAAAGAAGATGCACATAGCAAGGATTTGACATTGTTAAAGGCTTTTTGACAAGATTTGGGCCAAATATACCTTCTGTTTTTCTTTAATAGAGCTGGTAGTGGGGCAGTGATGTCAGCAACGTTTTTGAAAAATTTTCTATAGTAGCCTGCCTTACCTAGGAATCTAATTAGGTTTGTTTTCTGGGGCTGGGAAGTCCAGGATAGTTTGGACTTTTGCTGTGATGGGAGCTATCCGCCCATGGCCGAAAGCATAGCCCAGATAACAGTAGGTTTACTGGATCCTTCAAATTGCCCCTAGGTGTGAATGGTAATGGTTTTGTGTGTGTGTGTTGACCATGTAATGTACTGGCGAGCTGTTCAGGGTATACTCCACCGATGCCCAGAGTCGGTTGAGATGTGGCATGATTGTGGTGATGCAAGCAATCTTTCCTCGAGGACTATCAGGAGATTTTGCTCTGAACACCTCTCAAATCTATCTGTACTTTAATCCGGCTTTCAGCAGTAAATATTTTAACCATCCTCATTCTGCTTTATATGTACGTACATGAAGCTAAGCTAAGCATTATAGCCATATCAGCCGATCTCCAAGTCATGATGCGTGACAATATAATAGACACTGATCCTTTTTTTCATTCAAGTATTTTCTAAGCTGCGTAATCCTAATTAGGGTGGCGGGGAGGATGGTGCCCATCTCAGCCGACTCTGGGCAAGGGCGGGGTACACCCTGAGCAGCTCTACAGGCCATTGCAGTGCCAACACACACACATACAACCATTCACACTCACTCTCACACCTAGGGGCGATTTGGAACAGCCAATTAGCTTACTGTGCATGTTTCTGGACTGTCGGAGGAAACTGGAGTATACGGAGGAAACCCTCGCAAGCTCAGTGAGAACATGCAAACTCCACACAGAAACAACCTAAGTCTGGGAATCGAACCCAGGACCTTCTTGATGTGAGACAGATGTGCTAACCACTGCGCCACCGTGCCGCCCAGGCTTTTTTCTGCTTTTTAGAAATCTGTATTATTATTTTTATTAATATTGAAAAAAGAAGCAAAAATAAACACACTTTTAAACAACTATTTTGTTTCTTCTTTCTGGATTCTGAATATTCCTATTTTTATACAAGCATTTATATTTGTAAATAAAGCACCCACTGACCTTTATTCCGATCATTAGTATGAAATAATCTGTTGTTTATTGAAGCTTAAAAAAAGAACCTTTAATGAATGTCTTTTCATTTCTGAGAGCTGTAGCATATTTTGTCCAGCCATTCGTGAAAGAAACCTATCCTCATAAATAAACAGGCTTGAGATCCTTAGTGAAAAAAAAAAAAAGAATAAGAACAAAAAAAAAACAACAACAAGTTGATCAACACCAAGTTGAGCACATTGTACCCATCCTAATAAGGTCTACAAGTAAGATTTATTTAATTATTTATTTTTCAAAAAGAGGCTAACGAAAGATTTATTTCATCTTCGTCTCCACAGCATTTACCACCAAACAGAACTCTGGGTTTCTGTTCTTGCTGTGCAACAAAGAGCTAATTGGCGGACGGAGATGTGGCCCGTGTCTTGCCTAATCACTCGGGTCAGTCTCTCGGCCGTGAGACCTTTACACAAGCATACAGTGGAGCCACAGATGCAGCAGAGCCACCGTTTCCTCCTCTTTCATTACTGACCTGCTACATCGTTTGTGTGCTCTGCTGGATTATGTAAGGTCGCAATTTAACAGAACTTTGGAGAGTTTGAAAAGCCATTGGACGGCTGTCAGGGCTGCTGCTCAGAGAGGATGATGGGGCTCAATTAAAGATGGCACTTTAATAAAAAATCACTTTATTTACCAATGTCTGCGTTAGTACGAAATGTGCAGTCAAGCATGTGTATAAACACACAGTAGCACCAAATACTTACAGAGGTTCATAAAAGTTTATATTTCTGATTAATTATGACCTACAACAACATAACACAAGCCCTGAAACTCAATAAAAAAACACGATGAAATATTAATTCATTAATTTACCAAACCGCTTAATCCATGAGGGTCTCAGGGACGCTGGAGCCCAGTAGACGAAGGTGAGGTACACCCTAAACAGCTCACCAATCCACTGCAGAGCCAGCACACACTCACACACAACCATTTACACTCACACTCACACCTAGGGGCAATTTGGAATAGCCAAAAAAAGGTTGTATTATAGTCTTAGCCTGTTTTGCTGCCTCGGGACCAGGATGGCTAACCATCACTGATGAAACGGGGATTTCTAAAAATACATCATCGAATTCTAAAAAGAAAAAAAAAAATCAGGACTTCTGTCCATAAATTTCAAGAGAACGTCATGCAGCAAGATAAGGATCTTAAACCCGTAAGTCATTTAACCAAAGAATCAGGAAAAATAAAGTTAATATTTTTGAATGGCCAAGTCATAGTCCTGGCCTTAATCCTGTGAAAATATGAGGAAACACATCAGTGTCCTAGAGTTCAAGCTTTTCTGTGAGGGGATATGGATTAAAATCCCTCTGATATTGATGTTACCATTAACATTCATGGCCTTTGGTAGACGACCTTATCTAGAGCGACTAACGTACGTGCTTTAAAGTCACTATTGGTTACTTAATTCTGATCCTGGTTCACAAGGACACAGGTTAACCATACTGTCAGTCAAAGCTCTGTAGGCAGGAATTTTTTTAAAGATAAATACAAATATTTCCAAGAACTTCCACAAAGATACCACAAATGTTTAGTTAGTTATTACTGCACAAGGGGTTTTGAAAGACTCAAATATGTTTGTGTTAAATAAAATGTATCCAATCTTGGATCATTAAAAAAAAAATAATAATAATAATTACCATGTACAATAATATTTGGTCATATTTGTTTACTTGGGTTCTTTTTTATCTTTATCTAATTTTAGGACTTTATGAAGGTCATATTTGGAAAATTTAAAAAATATTCTTAAGGGCAGGCAACCTTTTAAGCACTGCTGTAAATAATGTCAAATTGGCCCTAATGTGCTGCAGAAGTGAACAGTTCTGGAACTAACTCCAGCTACATAGTTTGCAGTCAGATCAGAGGCCCATGGCGGCTCAGAGAGACTCATTTCAGGACACCGAAACGAGTCAGGAGTTGTGAGAAAAACCTTCCAGTTGCTGCTGTAAACACTGCCATTCATTCATTAAGCTGTTAGGAGACTCTGTGCTTCTCTGAACTGTCAGTTTCAGAATCCAAGATTTTGTCTGAACCATCAGCTCACCCACACAGGCACTTTTTAAGAACTGGTATGTCCTGAAGGATCTGTCGCAGAACTCTCATTACTAAAGCTCCTTCAGTGTCATACAAACCGACATACAACAAAAAGTAATGGGAAAATTTCTAGGACAGATGTGGGTGTGTCGTTTGAGACTCACCTGCTGTGCGACAGAAAATGCCACTGAAGACTCTTGTCATGGGGTTTTGATCAGATGGCAAGTCGTCAAAAAACGAATCAACGGGAAAAAAAAGAAAGAAGACAACTGAATAACATTAATGTAGAGATGTGGGTTTGACAGGCGCCATGGTGGTGCAGTGATTAGCACGTCCACCTCACAGCAAGAAAGTCCTGGGTTTAAGTCCCGGGCTCAGTGGGTGCATTTTTGTGTGTAGTTTGCATGTCCTCCCCATGCCTGCGTGGGTGTCCTCTGGGTACTCTCGTTTCCTCCTGCAGTCCAAAAACACCCCAAATTGCCCCTAGGTGTGAGTGTGAATGGTTGTGTATGAGTGATGGCCCTGTGATGGACTGCCGAGATGTTCAGGGTGTACCCTGCCTTCGCCAGTTGGCTGAGATAGGCTCCTGCCTTCTTGTGACCCTAGTAGGATTACACATTTCCGAGAATGAATGAATGAATAAAATAAATGTGGCTTTGGAGCAGCAAGCTTTGAATATCAGGGCGATGTTATTATTTAGAAACAGAGCGGGAAGAATAAGAGAAATCATGAAAAGGCAACAGAGCATTAGTACATATGAGATTAGAGGAAGAGAAGAAAGAATCGACAGTAACTGTGGCGAAGATTGAAGGGAAGAAAGCAAGAGGAAGACAGAGACGGATGATGATGGGAGACAGCAACCCAGAAAACTGGAAATGAATAATGATGAATTAATTCACTTGACCTAAAACAGGAGTGTGTGCACCACGGCAGTCAAACCTCAAGCTGGGCATGACATCTGATAATGATGATGATGATGACGATGATGTCCAAAAATTAGAATTTAATATAATACACCAACTTATTATTTTCCACTTTTATTATTAACACTGAAGCTTATAAGAGGTTGGGAATGTAATTACAGCCTGCCTGTGATGGTGATTCGAAATGCGCATTGACATTCTTTATTACACTAATAATAATAATAATAATAATAATAATAATAATAATAATAATAATAATAATAATAATAATAATAATAATAAATCTTTTATATTATCTGCATGGTATTCCAGAAATGACAAATCCAGAGAAAGCGCCTTAAACATTCATGTTTTAACAAGTTGTAGCATAAATCAAGACAAAATTAATGAAATAAAGAAGAAGCAGAAGGAAGAGGAAGCACCGTTTGCTGGTGTTGGAAAAAAAATCTAATAAAAAAAAATCAAGAATAATATTAATTAGGGGTGGCACGGTGGCGCAGTCGTTAGCATGTCCGCCTCACAGCAAGAAGGTCCTGGGTTCGATTTCCGTGCTCGGGGTGTTTCTGTGTGGAGTTTGCATGTTCTCCCCATGCTTGCTTGGGATTCCTCCAGGTACTCCGGTTTCCTCCCACAGTCCAAAAGCATGCACAGTAGGCTAATTGGCTGTTCCAAATCACCCCTAGGTGTTAGTGTGAGTGTAAATGATTGGGTGTGTTGGCCCTGCGATGGCCTACCAAACTGTCCAGGGTGTACCCCGCCCCCGCCCACGCCCAGAGTCGGCTGAGATGGGTGCCATCCTCCTAGCGGCCCTAATTAGGATTAAGCGGCTTAGAAAATAAATGAATGAATATATTTAATAGGAATGGCGTAATCTGATTGGTCCGCTATCTCGGGATGATAAATGATTATTCCGAGTGAATAATGCTAACCCTAACCCTAAAATTACATATAACTATAATTTATGTTTCTGTTTAATATAAACTAAAACACCTTTATAAGAAACAGGTTACTTATATTTCCATGTAGTATATTCTGAGTAGGCGATCCACAGACGCCGTTACCTACACAGTGCTGAACTTATCCGACCTGCTGCTGGCTTGAGTAAAAGATGTAAATATAATCCGTGTCTCATTTTTGTTAGTTTTGGCATGTTTTTGTTAGTTTCAGTGTAGTGTTAACTACAGTACAACTCTTAAAGAGAGTTAAAGAGACGCTGTTCCACAGCGCTTGGTCATGACCGGCGTCTGTCATGATTTAAACTGATGTATGAAATAATCCAGAAAAATCGTACATACTAAAAAATGCACAGTCATTCATTTCCCCAACTGCTAAATCCTACTAAAGTTGCATTCAAGGCTGGAGAACTCAGCCGACTTAATACTTATTAGGATCGCGGAGAGGCTGGCGCCCATCTTAACCAACTCTGGATGAAGGCAAGGTAATTCCTGAACAGCTCATCAATCCATTGCAGGGTCACGCTCACACCTCGGGCCAATGTGGAACCGCCAATTAGCCTAAACTGCATGTTTTTCGACTGTAGGAGGAAACCAGAGAACTCGGAGGAAACCCACACAAGCACGGGTAGAACATGCAAACTTCACACATACTCTTTAAGGCAGACGTGCAACATCACCGTACCACCCGAGACAGAACATCGAGAGGAATATTCAGTAATATCCACCAAATCATTTTTATTTATTTATCATGAGAAGAAGCAAGGCGTCGGAATGTACAGTAAGTATCTGGAGATATGCTATGAGAACTTGGAGGTATGCTCTAATGCGTGCTTGTAAAGGGATGGGTAAAGGAGAGGGTGCATTCAGTTGGATTTTAAAGTTCCTGAACACTCCCTCATAAATATCACTAAAGAACTCATTCTGCTGGAAATGTCAATCATCCACAGCACCATTTCAGCCCATGTGAGAGAATTGAAGCTGAGAAGGTTGGTGTGAATTTTTAGCAAGAGATTTAAGCTCTCCGATTACATCACATCATCCATGAGATCCTGCACGTTTCTGCTTCATAACATCAGAAGAACATGACTGGTTCCCACCACAGAATCGGCTCTGCTGCTCATCCGGGCCCTAGTTATTTCTGAACTTGAAAACTGCTGCCCTTTCTTCGTATGCCAACTCCCTTCTTTCTCAAAGGCATAAAAATCAGTGTGTGGTAGAATCCTCTGTCTGGAAAAAAAAATACTGATTTAATTTCCAAACAGCAGCTCTGACAGTCACACAGGTGCAGATGACAGGTTTCTAATAATGCACTCATTCTAATACAATAATGCTTTTATAGCAACAGTAAAGCATACGGCATACTTTCTATAAATATATAGCAATGATTAGCCGTCATTCTCCTGGATACAGATCAAATATCTGTCCATCTGACTGTGGGAGGAAGAAGATGAGTTGGGTGGCATAACACTTTACCCATGGTAGGAGATGATGTTACATCAGCAAGAGCACTGAGCACTGAGCCTTGTGGGACACCACTGAACAGAGATGAATCCACTCCCATGTTTTCTGAATGATCGGGAAACAGGTTTGCCCAGTTAATTCCTTGAGTCTTTTAGAACTAACTAACTAGTAGAAGAAGAAGAAGAGGGGGAGGAGGAAGAAGAAACCCTTACGTATCAGTACAGTGAAATTCCATTCTTTGAATATACCTGATTGTTAGAAAGTTGATGCCAGACCGCAGAATCAGCCATACTATGACACCGTGGAGCAGAGATGGTCAAGTGCTCAACAGTTGCATCTTGGTGGCTCTGATTCTCGAACCTTGACCTTCTGATCAAAAACCCAGAAATCTGAGCCTTAGCCACCACTGCCATCAAAAACTTGAAATTTATTCGGTTTATGAGCCGCTTCCTGAATGCTAAAAGCATTCAAATAGCAATATGTGCATCCTACTTATTTTAATTCATCCATCTTCAGACCTGGTCAAGGATGCAATACATCTGGAACCTACCCTGGCAACACTGTTTGCAAGATGGGGATACACCATGGATGTAAATCCGTTTCATCAACAT
Source organism: Neosilurus hyrtlii (assembly GCA_028564935.1). Lineage (NCBI taxonomy): Eukaryota > Metazoa > Chordata > Actinopteri > Siluriformes > Plotosidae > Neosilurus > Neosilurus hyrtlii. The sequence continues at coordinate 20,245 of JAOUQZ010060289.1, forward strand.
CAGGAGGCATTGATGTGCACAATAGCATGCTTGTTCATACCTCTTGGCATTTTCTTGTAGCCAATATATCTGCCAACATGAAACCCATGCATACAAAGTGAAGTAATATATATATATATATATATATATATATATATATATATATATAGAGAGAGAGAGAGAGAGAGAGAGAGAGAGAGAG
>JAOUQZ010060311.1:0-18519 GCA_028564935.1 Neosilurus hyrtlii
TAATTTTTATTGATCTCAGCAGTGTGGATCTGGTCCAGCAGCTGCTTGTTCTGCTCAGAGATGCTCCTCAGCTTGTCTTGAATTTGCCGGAAGTCTTTGTCCAGCTCATGGGTTTCATCTTCCACCAGGCCTTTTCTCACTGCACCAACCAGTGTGGTGACGATGCCAAACAGAGGGTTGATGGTGGAAGCAAAGGAGGACACTTTCTCCAGGCCACCCAGAACCATGGCAGCAGTCTTTTTGATTTGTTCCTTTTCTGCCATTGATACAGTGGGGTTGCTAGTGTTTGTCTAGCTAGCCTTGGGTCACGTGGGATTCTGAAAACAAGAAGGAAATATGTATTCAAGAACCAAATATAAACTGCACAACCACTACTTTTTGCCTCATAAGGCACACAAATTACCTCCAGTCATATGTTCCTTATTCCCGGGGATGCTATGGTAAAATTATTATGGATGGAACTTCTAGTAATTCTGGTGTTAGTCAAATTACAATGATGTTTTTCCATATAAAAGTGTTGCATGAAAAAAATGTAACTTTGCAGTGTAACATTGCGTAACTTTGGCAAGACACTGCAAGTTTTGGACCTGGAATTAAAAAGATGATAAATAATTAAGGTGCCGTTACATGGATCAAACTGCAAGTTGCTCATGTAACACCAGCTTAACTGGAGAAAGTGTCTTATCACCAACATTGGATGGAATGTGTTTCATGGCGATTTCTTTCAAAAGTCTGTAACGGTTTCTTTACATTTTCTGTTATTTTATTCCATACTGTTAAATGACAAAGTCATATCCAAAATTCATGCAAGCCTTCATGGGGTGTTGGAATATGGTGAATTATAAATTCAAAGTCATTGTTTTTATTATCCAGGGATTATGCATGGGACATTTACAAATGAGCCATAACTTTAACACCCCCTGAATGGTCGGTGAATAAGCGTCTCCAGCTGCAATACATTGTATGTTCTGAGTCCTTTCTATCATATACAGCATTAACAGTGTCAGGGGTTTGTGAGAGAGTATCTCTTTTGTGGGATCAGACAAGACATATTAGTTTTCACTCCCTATGTGCATCAATGAGCCTTCGGGACTGTTGAAACTCTTGCCAGTGTACTGGTTGTCCTTCACTGAATCACCTTTGGTAGGTACTTACCACGGTATACCAGTAACACTCCAGACCTGCTTGAACCAAAATAATGCATCAAAATAAACCAAACCTGTAAAGGAAAGTACTTTGCTCAGTTAATAGGTAAAATACCTATTAACATCATGCTTTCATACCTGACTTGTAAGTATTCCTCTCAGTAAGCATGTCTCTGCATTATGTTGGTTGCCACTGTTTCCAAGTGACTGTATTAATTAACAGCTGATGTTACCATTGAGTGATAACACATAGCTCTAACCATGTCTGATGTTTCTGTTAGTTAACCTTTGAAAACGTGTTATCCTTTGAACTGTGGTTTTTCCATGGTATCGCTAGTGGAAATGATTACAAAACTCCTTCAAGGAGATCCAACAGAAGTGTGGTAAAAGATATTGGTTGTTCCAAGTTTGCTTTATCTAAATTTTGGAGCAAGAAGAAACATAAGATGTATGGGTGGAACAGGGGTACCCAACTCTATTCCTGAAGATCTGCCTCCTGGTAGACTTTAGTTCCAACCATAATGGTGCCCACCTGATAAATTTCCCTACACATTTACAGTATGGGGTTGCATGTCAGGTAAAGGACCATGGGAGATGGCAATCATTACCTCTACAATCAGTGCATTTTATGAAGGCTCAAATCTCAGGACTGCCTATGCCCTTTCTGGGTGGAGTTTCCATGTTCTTCCTCTGCCAGCATGCATTTCCTTCAGGTGCTTTGGTTTCCTCCCACAATCCAAAGCCATGCTAATTAGGTCAACTACTATGACCAAATGGCTATTCTAAATTGCTTATGGTCATTCATTCATTCATTTTCTGAACTGCTTAATCCTAATTAGGGTCATGGGGAGGCTGGTGTCCATCTCAGCCGACTCTGGGTGAGGGCAGAGTACACCCCGGACAGCTCACCAGACCATCTCTGGGCAGAAACACGCTGAACCAGTGGCCTACTCTTTACAAACGGCAGCAATGGTTCTTTTACATGCCTATCACCACAGACAGTGAGAGACATGGCTGGTCTTTGATTACCCAGTTAGCTGCACTGGGGGAGTTGCTTATGGAGAAAATTTTTAAAAATTGGTCCATGACAAGGTTCCATCCTGCAAAGACGATCTTTAAACCAAAATTGTACAAAGTTGGAACCATTAATAAACTATTCCATAGTAAAGTCCATGCCCCATGCTGAGCAACAAGCTCTTAATTGTAAATTTATTTTGATGAAATGTTTATATTTTTTAACATTGAGTCATTCTGTGATTTTCCCCTCTATTTGAGTTAAAATAATTTAATTTGCTTGAGGTATTTCTACCAAAGCCAAAATGCTCAGATATATACATTTTTTATAATATTTGTGATTTGTTCATTTGATACTAAGAAAAATAGCTCGATGAACATCCTTTAAGTGTGGTGATTCTGTCATAATATTTTGTAATTCATGCAGTATTGTTTTCACAGTGTGTATCAACACCAATTTAACAGCCAACCAAACTCCATCCATTAAATAAAGAAGAGTAAAGGTCCTCCCTAGATTCTAAATAAAATATGCCTGAAAGACACTAGAGTGCAAACATAAATTAGCAGTGAATCTATCTGTAAAATAATACAAAAAATGTGAAACAGGTCCAAGAGTGTACAGTGAAAAGTGCACATTAAAACAATGCACTGAAAAAAATAAGAAAACATAAAACAGCAAATCAAATGTAAATTGTTATTTTGCACATACTGAATAAACTCACAGTGAAGTTTTTACAAATTAAGTGTGATTTATTTTAGTGTTAACCAATCACAAAATAAGAAATAAAGCATGAACTCTTTCACAAGCATCCAAGTGGTACTAGCCTAGCTGCTACATAGCAAAGAATCTGGAGAGTTAGCAAACAGAGCTAACATGCTAGTAACAACATTCCTTAACACTCAAGCTTCATACAAATTAAGAAAAACATTACTAGCACATGTATTTCCAGGTATATGTTATGTCAACAGTATACAGAGATAAGTACTTACAGACTATGTTTTCACACAAAACAGATGATGGCTGCAAGTCAAAGGAGAACAGGTCTGTTACGAGAGAAATGTGGTCAGAACTGAACTTACTTCCTCATTTTTATACAGCTCAAGGGGTCATAGCTATAGTACTTCCTGCTCTGGCAATACTGCTGCTAGGGGGAGACAAAGATATTCAAGACACAAAAGTGGATGGGCAGAATACTCCCTGTCTGATATCTGAAAGATGTCAAATCTAATGTCAAATTTGATCTCTTGTAGATAGAAGCAGTATAACCTCATTCACTGGCCCAGGGTACTTCTTACTTGATCCTTGTTTGGAGGCCTTTACTTCAATTTTGTGTATCTTTCCATCTGCATCAGGAAAGACCTTGGAGACAAGGGCCATGGGCCAGTTATTCCGAGTTGCCTGGATGTCCTGGATGTCTCTCAAGAATAGAAAGTCTCCTTCTTAGATGTAAGGCTGATTTACACATTAGGTCTGCAGAGCCAAAAGGTGTTTGCTTCTCCAGTGGTATCAAATATTGGTCAGCAGACCCATGCAACTTGTTTCTCTTTTACATAAACAGTGGCCTACTCTTGCTACCTTACTCTTGAGGAAGGTTATCAGGAGCAGGGGCTTTAATCTCTTGGGTGAGAAACATCCTTGGAGTAAGTATAAAAAGAGAATCTGTATCTCTAAGAGATTAAGATAAAGCACCTTGCATTAATTAATGCAGAGACCTCAGCCACTAATGTGCAGAAGACCTTATGCGAAAGGGGATGAATTCTCTGCTTCATAAACATGGAGTTCAGAATCAATCCCTATGCCGATCATCTGCTCCCATGCTCCCTTCCTGTGGGACACATTTGGCAGATTTAATTTCCATGTACAAAAATTGTTGGTAAGGCTCATTTGGTATATTTGATAATCCCAATTACCTGCTTGTTCCTACAAAGGCCATTCCACTGTAAGTACAGTTGTTAAGCAGGACCGGCTTTGCAGGGCTTTTAGGCAACTTGACATCCCCATCAATTGAATAATGTTGATGTGCAATACTCAAGTGCCTATACAAGTAAAGAACTTTGACCATCATTTATGCTGAGTATGCCATCCCATAGTATGGTAAGGTGAGACTAAGATGAGGCCAAACACATCCTGGGCAACATATGTGAATGGCAGTGATGTGCTGAGACATTCATCTGGAAAATCAGCTATTCTCTTCTTTTCTGCGGTACCTCACAGCCTTCTACATGTGACTCATCTGTGGAAGACAATACTGATGCACCTCTTAATACCAACCATCAAATGCTTATAAGGGACTCACAGAGCTTCCTCTGTAAAGATGCAATCTTGGTGCTTCACTTGGTTTTGGCTAGTGTTGGTCACCAAGGTGGAGATGTGATCCAAAATGATGGGATTTCTTTCTTTGCCATCTAATTGTAAGTGTCTGAGATGGCCACTATCTCTGATTATTGTGATTCAAGACAGGGTTCACCCTCACTCAAAGAATATTCACTGGGATGTATCCTTCTCTGATGAGATTGATGTAATACTCAAATAACGCTGGCCTCTGGACTCACTCTTTTAGCATGGGTCAGTTCATCCTGATGGTGGGGTTGTTGCCATTTTTTGCCAGCCAGCACTTTTGTTTGTGTGTTTGCCAGAAGAAGACAGAAAGAAACATGGGCAAGGCAACTTACTGCCTTTAGCAGAATGTTCAAAGCATACTTGGGGAAGTGGTTTTCCAGTTGTGCTTGTGGCCCTGTAGGGGAGACAATTAATTCAATGGTTGCTTCTGTTGTAAGCCCTCTCAACCTATTAGTGTTTGGAAGAAAAGAGGCGACAGGGGTTATGTTCCACTGGCACATAATAGTACTTGGTAGATTTTATGATTCTTTGAACCTAATGATGAACATATAGGTAAATGCATTTGCCTTCATTGGAGATATCTATGCATATATACTGTAGGTGTTCAATTATGGAGACACATGCCTATGTTAAAGTTTGACTTTGCTAATGAACTGTTGCTCTCATGGTCAAGCCTTACATACTTCTTTACTGTGATCTTGGGCTAAACTGTTGGATTCAATTCAATTAAATTTTATTTGTGTAACATCATCAAACAATGTACAGCTTTACAGAAATATAAAAAACATGTACACATATATTTCAAATATATAAATGCACCCATAATAAGAATGGCAGAGGTGACTGTGATAAGGAAAAACTCCTCCACATAAGGAAGAAACCTTGAAAGGAACCAAACTCAAAAGGCAACTTTTCCTTGTTTGGATGATACAGAATAGTGCAAATAGAAATAATTATCTTTTATATATGCAATATTTTCAAGAAGTGAAAATGTGAAACCAGTACATTTATCATTATTTAACATGAAGTCAATTTAGTCATCTTGGTGATTTCTAAGTATCTTTAGGCCATCCATATGGGGCCATCCACATCAGGAGCAAGTGGTTTCTAAAGGAAGTGAGCTCCAACCAAAAGTAGGGCATCAGGATGGATCAAGCAGTTCTAGAGAGCAGAAGTAGTTATGAAAAGCATGTAGCCCAACAGAAAGAGAGAACCACAGATTATTAGGTATGCTCATTGTTGCACAATGTTAAATACAATGAACAATGTTTGTTGAGTGCAAGCAACTGCAGCATTCAAAGGGAGAGCTGGACGGTAACACAGACATGAGTGTGCCTTGGGACATAAAGATTCCTGTCACACCACTGAGTGAATGCATGAGATTTGGGAGGGCAGCATCCAGACAGTCTGGTTTAACAAAATGCTCTATACATGTGACCAATCTAGATCTGCTAATTTACATTAAAAAAAACAAAAGACTTGACTAAAAAGTTTTTATTTTAGAACAAAAGACTCTGGCCTCTGCTAAAGCCTCCATTATTGGTACCAACACATAACCTGCACCTTTTGATTGAAGTAGGTGTAGAACATCATACAAAGACTCAAAGGTCACTCTGAGCTAAGATCATTCAGTGCTTTTTGAGTCAATAATAATATTTTACAATCATAGCAAAATCAGATTGGTAGCCAGTACAGTATGGACAAGATATGGAATGATGTGGTAATATCTTGCAACTGCATTTTGGCCGAACTAGAGCTTGTTAATGCACCTACTGGTACATTCACGTAAGGCAACAAAACCATGAACAAGTTTTTCTGCATCTTTTTGTACCAAGCATACTTATGATCAAGACCTGACTGAAGGACCGTTATCACAGATTTCAGTGCATGCTGTATTTACAAAAGTACTTAAAACTGAAGGTGGTCTTCCTCCCCACTATGTTCTGAAGAGGTACCCAGCCTAGAATTCCATTAAGAGATCTATCAATTCTCTTAACTTGGATGTTAATAACCTTAGGGGCTCAACTAACCTTTTCAATGCCATGTGTAATGCTGCACTTTGAGTCAGTGGTGAATTTATGGTACAAGCAATATAGACAGCTGGGCAGCATCTTGCCATAGCAGCATTGAGTGCCCACACAAAAATTTGGAATGATTTGGGCTTATGAGCTGAGCAGGCTACTGTCTGGTTTCCCACTCAGAAGTCTAATACGGGTAGGGGAGTAAAGGTAGATTGACCTCAAGACTCCTCATTGGAAAGGTAGGGGGAACCATGGACTTTATCAAACAGAGCATCTCTAACTTTGTACAGTATACAGAGTAAAATCAGTCACACAGTCATCTCATTACATGAGCATCTATTATGGGGTGAGGTACATTGGGCAGCAAGTAAACAATCAGCGTTTGAAGTTGAAGTGCAGGAAGCAGGAAAAATGGTCAAGAATTTGAGTGACTTTGGCAAAGTCAAATTATGGCTAGGCAACTATGTCAGAGCAAATCCAAAGCCACAGGTCTTGTAGGGTGTTCCTAGTTTGCAGTTGTTAGTACCTATCAAAATTGGTACTAAGAAGGACAAATAATAACCCAAGAACTGAATCACACCTTGGGCTAACTGATGGGCATTGGGAATGAAGACTAGCCCGTAAGGTCTGATCCCACGGAAGCACACAATTTCCTGAAAAAGTTAATGCAGCTATGATAGAAAGGTGTCAGAACAGTTTTGAACACATAGCTGCATATGAGGTTGCGTAGCTGTTGATCAGTTAGATCAGCTCACACATTTGACCCCTGTCCAGGACTAAAAAAAACTGTAACTGGGAGCAATGGAAGAAGGTCTCATCTCATTACATGAGCATCTATTATGGGGTGAGGTACATTGGGCAGCAAGTAAACAATCAGCGTTTGAAGTTGAAGTGCAGGAAGCAGGAAAAATGGTCAAGAATTTGAGTGACTTTGGCAAAGTCAAATTATGGCTAGGCAACTATGTCAGAGCAAATCCAAAGCCACAGGTCTTGTAGGGTGTTCCTAGTTTGCAGTTGTTAGTACCTATCAAAATTGGTACTAAGAAGGACAAATAATAACCCAAGAACTGAATCACACCTTGGGCTAACTGATGGGCATTGGGAATGAAGACTAGCCCGTAAGGTCTGATCCCACGGAAGCACACAATTTCCTGAAAAAGTTAATGCAGCTATGATAGAAAGGTATCAGAACAGTTTTGAACACATAGCTGCATATGAGGTTGCGTAGCTGTTGTTCAGTTAGATCAGCTCACACATTTGACCCCTGTCCAGGACTAAAAAAAACTGTAACTGGGAGCAATGGAAGAAGGTATGGAATCACATATGGTCAACTGGGTGTATCTGCATTGCTTTCATAGTGAAAAGATGGCAACATGACGAGGTATCCAAAGTAGATAGGCCACCAGAAGCAGTGTGATGTTCTGGGAAATGTTCTGCTGGCTTACACTGGGTCCTAGACTTCATGTGGATGCTTTGACACATCCTATCCACCTAAACATTGTTGGAGACCAAGTGTAGTCCTTGTTTTATTCCCTAATGTCACTTGCTTTTTCAGATGGATTATGCTCTTTACCATACACCAAAATCTGTTTAATAATGGGTTAAGGGAAATTGTCCTCATATTCCCCAGGGAAGTGCTGGACAAACAAATCTAAACCATGGCGGCCCCACCTTTGACTTAAAGAAATTAAAGGATGTGCTTTGAATTTATCGGTGCTAGATACCACAGCACATCCTCGGAGGTCTTACGGACAAGAACTTGTTTGATTGATCAGTGTATAATCTTGTGTGAAAAAGTTTTTGATGGGCTCATTATTTAGCAAAGTCCAACATACCTGGAGTTTGTGGCTGCCGAAGTAGTGTTGAACATACCCTTACCTAGAGATGCTCTTCTGGCAAGACGAATAAGGAGTGGATGCTTTTATCTTTCTTTCAACTTGCAGTCTTGAATCATGTGACTAGGATGTATGTAGGATGATTGTCTGTAATCAGTTATCTGTGTCCTGCTTGTCTAATTCCAGCTGTTTGTTTTAATGCTTAATCTCTAGTGCCTCTAGAATAGCCTTGTATGCCCTCATCTTTGCTCCAGGGTGACACTGGTTGACTTACCACTTGACAAATTACTCCAGATTTGTATAGCTGGTGAATCATATCTAATTTTCTGCATTTTCTTTCTTTCTAAACAGTGTATGTGTTTTTGCATCTTAGTGTTGTGCATGCACTATTGCTGCCAATATGCAAGCATGGACCAAAACGATGATCTTGACAAACCAGTTGATGATGAGCCTGACCCTGATGGATGAGTCATCATGATCATGCTGTCTGCTACCAAGAAACTTGTTTTTGCTCATTGGATTTGTCTTTGTACCTCGTGTACCATCACCAGTTTTTCAACCAAGTAAACTCCATTGATTAATTGATTAAGAATCAGGATTCATCTTAGTTTTTACTGACACTGGGCGAAGGCAGGATACACCCTGGACAGCTCACCAGGCCATTGCAGGGCAACATTAATAATTCTGATTCTGAATATTGTACATTACTATACATTGTAGTACAGATATGCAGAATACCAAAATCAAAATTACTATCCTGTACTATCCTTTTAAATTTTACAATTACTATCCTTACATCCAAATGCAGATTACGCATAACCCTAACCAATACATTCATCCATTAAATTGCCAAACTGCCTAATCCTTAAGGAAGGGTACACCCTAAATAGCTTGCCAGTCCATTGCAGGGTCAAAACACACACAACCTTCACACTCACAACTAGGGGTAATTTGGAACAGCCAATTAGCCTATTGTGCATGTCTTTGGACTGCCGATGGAAACCGGAGCACTTGGAAGAAATCCACGCAATCACAGGGAAAACATTTCTCCACACAGAAACGTCTTTACCAAGCCTAGGATTCAAACCCAGGATCTTCTTGATGTGAGGCAGATGTGATAACCACTATGGCACCATGCTGCCCTTGTAACTGATACATTGCAAATGAATACAACAATCAACAAATAGGACTAACAAGCTAATAGTAACAGTAAGGTTCCAATATGTATGAATTAGCTACCTCTCAAATTCATACCCCACTTGCCAATCAAATTGGGGCCAGCATATCACCCGAAAATTTGGGTGTCTAAAGTTGGGGTGGAGGTGCCAACCAAATAAACACACAAATCTCTCTCAATACACCACCAAATAAACAAACTGAATTGATCAGCGATTCTTTTGTTCTTTCTTTTCACACTAACTCTCATTTGTTTGCTCCTCACACCCTGCCGACTCTTCACAGAACTAGCTAAAAGCTGGAGACGGACTGGCTCTCTGACATGTCAATCAATCGACTGCAAATGACAATGGGAGAATTTATAAAGATTAGTAGATTTACATGGCCAGGATACCAGAACCAGATACAGCAACATATCTGCCATAGTCTTATTTGGAAGTGCTAGTGGAGAATGATCAAGCTTCATTTCATTCATTTGGCAGACACTGTTATCCAGAGCGACTTACAATTAACATTTTTTATACAACTGAGGGTTAAGAACCTTGCTCAAGGGCCCAACAGTGGTTTGAACCCTGACCTTTGCATGAATAACCCACTGCCTTAACCACTAGGCCATCACTGCCCTCAAACCTGTTACCTGTCTTCTATTATTTGTTGTTGTTTGGCATTTCATTGAACAAAACAGCCACAACTTACTAAATGGATCCGCAAACTATTTACAAAAATCCTGTTGTCTACAATGTTGTATACATGTTATAAAAGCAACTCATGATTTCACAAAACAGCATTGATGGTGAGTCTTGTATTTATTGAAGATACAGACTATATGCAGGTTATTTTCATATATTTCTTAAAAACAAAAGGCAACAGTATGAGTGATTTTTACAGTAAAGCCATGGTAAAATATACAACTATTACGCAACTATGTTGAAATGTTAGGCTTGAAACCAAGAAAATGACTTACCGTAGTAGCATGATATTCCAATGGTATATAAAAGTAAGTACTTACAGACAAAGCCTCAACATGTACATAACAATATATAACAACAGATTGAAGAAGAACAGGAATGGCAGGGAAGAAACGTGGACAATATTTCTTCTTCTTCTTCCTTATTTGCTCACATCTAGCCTGCATTACTGCCACCTACAGTATTTCTTGGCTCAGGTTTCCTTAAATCAGTGATTCCCAACCTTGGTCCTGGAGACCTATCATGCACATTGTAGTGTTTTTCCTGCTTTATCACACTGACATCCGAGTCATGAAGAGCTGATAATTAGCGTATTAGTTAAATCAGGTATGTTGGGAACAAGAAAAACACTAATGTGCAAGGCAGGGGGTCCAACAGGACCAGGGTTGGAGCCTCTGCCTTAGATGATGGATCTGAACCAATTTTGTTTGCAATCATGAAATGCATATTAACTCAAGATTCACCATTTAGGACCTCAAGTCTCAGATAGAACAACGTGTTTAGCTTCTGTGGCCTTCAAATTAGTTATTCCAGGGATCTTATTCCTTCATCTTAACCCATTCCACAAGTAAGAGACGGGGGGAACATCTTGATTGTCTTTACAGCCTATTGCAAGTAAAACTTGAAGCACTAAATAATTCCCTATATTTGGCCCTAAAATATTCCTTAGTGACTTCTAAACGGTGGTGGCATGGTGACATAGTGGTCAGCATGTCTGCCTCACATTAGAAAGGTCCTGGGTTCAAGTTTGAGGCTCAGTGAGGGCTCTTCTGTATGGAGCTTACATGTCCTCACCATGCTTGCATGAGTTTCCTCCAGGTAATCTGGTTCCCTCCTAAGGTCCAGAGACATACACATTAGGCTAACTGGCTCTTCCAAAATCACAGCACCTCGGAAGGACCATATCAGACTACACTAATGTGTCAGCCAACGCCACTCCGGATGTCACTCCACTTCACCGCAGAGCTTCAGATTTCACTTTGTTTCCTGTTTCCAACATGGACATCATTCCCTCTACATGCTCATCTTTGGACATTGCTTCAGCTCTTTGCTCTACCTTGGCTGTCAATTTCTTTTTTTGCTTTGCCTTGGAAACTGCCCCTTGCCTTTACTGTGCTGGATGTCTTACAGTATCTCTCTGAACTGCTCATGCACGATTGTCATCATTCCCATCCTCAGGCTTAGGAGACAGCTTCATTTCCCCTTAGGCCTTGCAGTTATTACTGCTTCTTTGTCATGCTCTTTATAGAGCTCCCTGGATTCCCCTCAGGCTCCTCCCCAGATTTGCTTTCCCCTATGGCCATGTTAATTTCCAGGAACATTAACAGAGCCCTCATCAACGGTGGGTATCTCAACTGTGGGTGTGCAGGTCACTGGTCTAGGACTGCCTTGGGGCTAGGATTGGAATCTTTGAAGCTGTTCCTCAGAAGGTGGGGTCTTCCATGTCAGCATCAAACATTGTGCCTCGGATGAATATGAATGAGTATAATTCTTTTGCCATGGAATGGGCAGAGATGTTGATGGGGCAATAAATGAAATAGTCTACCTAGTTACCTGCTACAGTCCTGATTTTTTTTATAAAAATGGATTTGTTTGGTGGGCATCATGGTGGAGTAATGATTAGCATATCCACCTCGCATCAAGAAGGTCCTGAGTTTGTGTCTTGGGTTCTGTGAGGGCGTATATGAATGGAGTTTACATGTTCTACCTGTGCTTGCATGGGTTTCTTCCCACAGTCTATTACATGCACATTAGGTTAACTGGCTGTTCCAAATGGCTCCTAGGTGTGAGTATGAATGGATGTGTAGATGTGGACACTACGAAAGACTGGTGAGCTGTTCAGGGTGTGCCCTGTCTTCACCCAGAGTCGGCTGAGATAGGCTTCAAATTTATTTCTATACTTATTCTCTAAAATCTATATAATAAAGCTAACATTTCTAATACTGGATCTTCTTTCTCAGGACACTACGCTAAATAGCACTACAGAAGTATCAGATAGTAATGACTATTTTTTTAGAATTAACCTGTTTCACCCATTCAAGCTCTGCAGACATAATTACTAACTAAGTCGTACAAATCCATGGGTTACTTCAAATTTCCAAGCTCCAATTAATCTTATATTTAAGCATAAATACATCCAATATTACAGCCGATATGACATGTCCACTATTAGGCATCTTAGCTCCATGTGTATACACCCATCCAAATAAATAAAACTTTTCAAATATATAGTTCAGATCAGGTTCCAACATTCCGTTATGTTTATTAAGGTACTCTGTGGTTTGTTGAGGTACACATGCTACTTCTTAGATTCCAGTGATCCTAATCCTTCTGCTCTCTGAATCTTTTGATCCATCCTGATATGGTCAATAATGGCTCGGTGGTTAAGGCTCTGGATTACTGATCTGAAGGTTGGCAGTTTAAGCCCCATTGCCACCAAGGTGCCACTGTTGGGTCCTTGAGCAAGGCCTTCGTCCTCCAGTTGTATATAATTTTTAAAAAAAATTATGAATGTAAGTGTATTCTGGATAAGGGTGTCTGCCAAATGCCATAAATGCTATGCTACTTCTGGTTGGAGTTACTAGCCCCTTGCTCCTACTGATGATATAAACTTTTTTACTGAAATGATTTAGGACTACAATTCCCATTACAGTTATAAGACAACCAACTAGATTTCATATAAAACAATAGTGAAGTTTTTGCTACATGGATTTTATTTTTATGTTGTTTCACCCAAATGAGGTTGGGTTTCCTGTGTTTCTGAGTCTCAAGGTTTCTTCCTTGTGTTGTCTGAGGGAGTTTTTTTTCCTTACCGCCATTGCTGCAGACTTCCTCATTAAGGATGTATAGGTTTTATAAAGAAATTTTTTTAATCAAAAATATAAATTACCATTTTTTTTTACTTTGTAATGCTGCTTAGCGATAACGTAAATTGTAAAAAAAGGTCCATACAAATAAAACTGTATTAAGCTGAATTGAATAATTACATTCATTGTAATCCGATAATAATATTCCAAACAATATTCTAGAATACTTTTTCGAGCAGTACCTATATATACAAACAGCTTTTCACTGCAACGATCCATTAGCATTTCTTCTACTTCCAGTCCTGTCGTGTGGCGTCCGCTGGTGAGGATCGAATGCCCCCTTCCATAATAATGCTTTAACTTGGATAACATCCAGGTTCTTTCATTGCTGCATATCTGATCATTATGCATCCACACCAGTGGCACTTTGTATTCTCTTGGACAACAGATTTAGGCTTCATCCGCCTTTCCACAAGCCTCCATCATCTGCATATAAGTTCATCCAAATATTATAAATATATTTAAATATAGTGTAGGTTTTTAATATCAAAATCTTCTTCATATATTAAGTCTTCACAGGGGATCAGTCATTAATATCATTTAAATGCTATAATATTGATTGTCGGGAAATGTTATTGGCCATCAGATCCAAAGGTTTATGCAAATAATTATTAATTGTCATCCATATTATCCATAATTATAATTATTAACCATATTTATTTTTACAAAACCTTTCTTGTCTTAAAAACACTTCCATTCCTGTCAGCATGCACTTTCTTCATTATCCAAAGAATAACTGTACAAATGTGGTTGGGGACAAGACTTCCTCACACATTCTCTCTTCCTATTCACTTTCCATTTTAGTTGTCCAGCACATGCGCAGTTCAGCCCCGCGCGGACCCTACAGCAGACCTGCGCGTAAAGGAGAGACGCGCTTGCGCTCGCGTAGACAACCAGCTGCGTCGCTGGTGCGCGTACTTGTTCTCATGATTGCCAGCAGAAAGCACACCACGGTACACACGTGCTGTATATAATAAAACACGTTTAAATCTACTGACCCTTTTAAATCACATCCCCTTATTCAGCATGTTCATGTGCGCACGTCACCATGCGGGCGCGCACATCCCTGCATCCATGCGCACTTGTGCGCTGCGCGAAGCCGCGTCCGTTAATGTGGACATGGATACATAGAGGAGGCTGCAGGGGCCTGGAGGAGGTGCGCAAGCGACGCATCAGAGCGACGCAGCACACGCGAGGCGGCCATAATGCGCACGCGAACGCGCAGGGGAAGACCGTGGATCTCCGCCACGGCACCGGCCTAATTACTGCTATTTAATAAAAGCTACTGTAAGCAAGTTATCCGTTTTCTGGTGTTAATACAAAGCATAGTCTAATTTCATATTCACAAAAAACATCATTTGATTTAATGGTGAATTACAGGCTGAAAATCTGTCTTTGTTAATCCCTTATAATAACCATTAGCTGAGCTTCCAGTGTCTACTGTTGTGAGACAGATGTTTAAAAATGATTATCCATACCCAGAATAAACAATTTCAACATAAAAGTAAATACACAGATATATACACACACATATATAGAGACAGAATCACTGGCGCTTGTTCAGGGCAAACTGCTTTGCTCAATATGAAAACAACCCAAACAATGACCCTTTGAATCACAGCACACCACACCACACCATCAGTCCAAAATTACACGAGGCATCCAGTAACCAGGAAAAAAATGAAACCGGCCTATGCTAAGTAGCTTACCTTTACTAATATTTGTAGTGTTTCCCTTCCAAATGGCGTTGGAGATGGAAATCGTGTTCGTATTACTGTGCTATAGGCAGGCTAAGGGTGTGACTCGTATCCAAGCAATGCTCACTGGTTGGTTTTTTTCCCCTTTTTTTTTTTTTTTTTTTTTGAGGGATGTGGGGGTGCCTTGGCGGCTTCAGTCCCTGGCTTCTGAGCCTAACAGTCTAGCTGAAATACAACGACAATACGTATGTGCTAAGCAATAGACCTAGACATTTGAAAGAAGTATGACTGCTAACAAATAAAAGTGGGCATTACAATGGGTCTATTTGCATACTTTGTAATTATGTAAATCTGAGGATGGCCTCTTGCCTGTTTACAATCTGGTCTGCACGTTATACACAAACCAAACCTACTACACTGCAGGTTGCAAGGCTAGGGGCACAGGTAAACATATTCATTTTTGCTTTAGCCGTATGAACCACGCAGTAGGAATGTCATCGTTTTCAGAAAAAGCACTGAGAAGTAATTTTTTTTTTCGTGTAAACAGTCACTGAATTTCGAAACAGTATTAATGAAAAGAGAAGTACATCAAGATTCATCAGATAAGGAGTTATTTCCCGTTATTATTAACCTAATACACTTATCAACCAAAAGTATGTGTACACCTGACCATCACGCCAAAGTGTGGTTTTTTCTTAGACTGTTGCCACAATTATATAGAATAGAGTATGTTGTAGCATTAGAGTTTTGTCTTAAAGGAACGACTAAAATGACAAGACCCCTGTAAACAAAGCAAGGTCAAGAAGACATGGTGGGTTGAGTTTGGGTGGAAGAACTCAAATGTCCCGCACAGAGCACTGACTTTACCCCCAACCAAACCTCCACACCTGAGACCAGTGCCTGGCCCCACTCATGCTCTACTGGCTAAATGAACACAAATTCTGAGAGCCATTCTCCAAAAGAGCATCAGACTGGAATTGTATTTTTGTTGGTAGAGTGAGGAATCATGGCGTTAATCAGTTAATCGATAGTAGAAATGGCAGACCATATACTGTCAGAAAGTGCTTGGTTGGTTGATGTGCATGATTTATGTAAGTCTGGAGGATTCCACCAGGTGGCAGTGCGAGAAATCGTCACACTGTGAGCTGAGGGAAGAAATATGTTGAAGGGAAAATATTATTTGAATGCTGATGCTGTAGGGAATTTATAAATAAATAAATAAATAAATAAATATATAAATAACCGAGATGGTATACAAAGAAATATTCTGATGTCGGGTACCAAAACCTGAACACATGGGCACCCCAATTTTTCCCCTGGCACTGCACCTCTTGCACAAGCATCACACCAATTTCTGATAATGTGCTCAGAGGATGCATCAGGAGAGCGCTGGGACACATGGAAGCCACGATGTGCGTACAGAAGTGTTCTGAGCATCTGTGTTCTTAGTGTGTATTATATTAGCGTATGCTGGCACTGTGGGCTCATTTATGCTCCCTTTCCATTTAAAAAAATTGCTTATCATGTCTTACACACACTATTGTCTTCACTGCCCCCATGATTTCTGGCTTTACTGCTCGGTGTAGTTTTTATCAGTAAGCTTTCAGAAAACATGCACAATACACACAGAATAAACGCAGAACATGCCCCAAAGGCTTCATCCTGAACACTGAGCCTAAATGATCCTTAAGTAGTTTTTGATTGTGCTGCAAGTGAGTGGGTGGCACTGTGGTACAGGCGCTAGCACATCCGCCTCACAGCAACAAGCCTGGGTTCGGATCTAGGGCTCGGGTGTTTCTGTGTGGGGTTTGCATGTCCTAATCTTTCATAAAACCCTTTTAAATCTTTTTAATTTATATGCTTTGAAAAAAAAAAGATCTTGTGGTATTATAATATTAATTGAGAAATTTCTTGGGCCTGAAAAATTACATAATTGCATAATTTTGTTAATTATAAAAAAAAAAAAAAATTTAGACCGAAACAGAAACTGGACCTGATTTTTGTGAACTGACGATCAGACAGCTTATGTCATGTGTAAAAACTGGAATCATTTGGCACTACAGGCGCCGTCTAGTGGCCACATTCTGTATTACACCACAATTATTCTGCACGACATGCGCCACCTAGTGAATTTGTAAGGTATTAACCCAGTAATAGTTACCTCAAGACGCCTCCTAGTGGCCACACGAGGTATTGATTAACCCATTTAAAACAAGATCTTAAACGTTTATTCTTTTAAATAAACAAACAAATAAATAATATACAAACAAACAGGAACCTAGTGGTACCCTCATGTGATTGGTCTGGTAATCATTTTTCTATGCAACAAGCAAGATGCTCTCAGGCTTGCACAATGATTACATGGCTCATTTACATATACAGCAGATCATCCATCGCCAAAAGTGAGAAATATTTTAATGAAAATATATATATTTTTTTTGGCCCAGACTGCGTCCTGAAAATATGAAGTCACAGGTCAGCTTTTACTGATAAGCTCTGTATATAGATCAGCTTGTCCTTCCAGAGTCCTACTATATTGACTGGATGAAAGATCTGGCTGGTATCACTTTCCTGTCTGAGATCACCATTCCTGGAATGTGTGATGCCATAGCACTTTACGGAGTACCTGTGGCTGAGTTCCCGGCCTGGAATCTGGGCGTATGCCGTACTTCATTCATGGAATCGAGCACTTGACAATCACCAAGGCTCTCGAGTCCTGCCAGAATTTCCTAACAAGACAATACTTGCCCGATCAAGCCCGATTTGTTTGATATGTGTAAAGTACAGGAAATGGTTGGGGGGAAAAAATTATCAAAGGTGCTAACAATGTCTGAGTAATGTCTACCATACCACAAAAGGATGAAGTAAGAGGTAGGATTGTGGTTCTTTTTAAAGAAGATAGCTTTTTTTGCTCAGGGTACCTCTGTTGGAAATTAACATCAGGGGGGACTTCAAAGGCATTCACGTTAACGACAAGGAGAAAGAAACCTTGTTGAAGACATTTGTTCCATGCATTTAACTTTAACGTCAAACTCTTTCTTTATGAGCCTTATTTTAGTGATGTTTGAACCTAGAAGCACTTACTGATTGAAATGGTGATTGTAATATATTCTGAAATTAATAATAGTAAAATGACTTTTGTCATTGCTTTCATCTTGTTAGTTTCCAGAAACAATCAAGAGAAAGTATCTAGTGAAGTGTCAAGTGTGACAGTGCTTTTCAGAAATGTGTAAAGTTTTAAAAAATATACAGAATTAGAAAAGCTCTCATAGAGGCATGGTAACCCCGCAAAGCAGCATGGATAATGTAGTAAATAGGCCCTATATGGGTGATCTTTCAAGGTCATTCAAGGTCAACGGTAATTTTCTCATTTGAAAGTCTATATATGGTTTCATATTACAGGTCCACGGCTCCACATGTCTCTCTGTACACAAGTTATAAGTGCTCAAAATGCT
>JAOUQZ010060347.1:0-20404 GCA_028564935.1 Neosilurus hyrtlii
GTGTGTGTGTGTGTGTGTGTGTGTGTGTGTGTGTGTGTGTGTGTGTGTGTGTGTGTGTGTGTGTGTGTACACGTAAAAGCTCACCTTCTGAGGTGCGTTGATGACACCTGTGTTATAACCGAACTGAAGAGAGCCAATCACAGCTGTTCCCACAGCCAATAATAGTTGTGGGGTCAATTTCTGCAAGAGGAAATACAAAAGGAAACTGATTAATCACATGCAAAACCAAACCCTCACAATCTACTCACAAAAAGCAACTTAAATCATATGTTGGATGCGAATGTCAGACATTCAGGAGTAGTTTTTTGAGGTAGGAAATGGAATGCATGGCAGCTGAGAAATGTCTCATTTCAAGAGCTAATCCTATACATCTCTGGAAAAAATGTCTACTGCACCAACAGGGACAATCTGAATGCAGTTGCACCACAGCCACACTTCTGTACTCTATGCACTTTTCTCCGTCAGTGCAGGTGCTGGAAAACCCGCCACGGTTGAAGACACTTCTTGTTAAGACTCTGGCAGTGCCAGTTCTTTATGGATTTACTTTATATTTATGTTGAATGGTCTCTATGACGCCCTACCTGTCTATTGAAACTGTATCTCCTTAACCTATTTTCAGGGTCACAGAGGTCAATTAATCAAAAATGCCTGTTAACACTCGAGGCTGCAGCTGACCACATGGGGGATACACCTAGTGTTCTGTGACAAGAACACATTTCTAATTATTATCTATTTTCAACATAAATACACAAGCAGAAAATATGTTCACTGGCCTTTCCTCAGTTTGCAGCGAAAATAAATACCATATCAGGTAATCACAGCGTTTGGGTCTGGATTACCTCCTGCTTAATCTACAGCCTTTTATCACAACTCTCTCTCTCTTTCTCTCTCTCTCTCTCTTTATCTATCTCTCTCTCACTGGTTACTATTTCGTCTAGTCAAGACTTGACAGGATTTCATAATGCTGCATTTATTACATTATTACTGCTTTTTGTGTTGTTGTTAATTGCCTGTTGCTGATTTTATTCCTGTGCATGATGCGACTGATTGAATTAAAGTAAATCCTCGTGTCTTGAACGGTTCTCTGTTTACAGTCTCTGTAGATAAATCTGTATTGTAATCCCACCAGGGGGTTGAAACAGCTATTTATAACCACATGACATGATGCAAACTAATTGAAACAAATCAGTCACAGAATTCATCAAACTTATCTCGAAAATCTGAAGTTTTAGAGTGTTAATGGACATTTTAGATTAATTGACAAGCAAGCGTCTGTGCCAGCGGATGCAGACATGCCCTGAAAATATAGTTTCCCTACACTTTTCATGTTGGCTGAAAGATTTTCAAACAGTAAACAAAAATAGAAAATACTTGAAAATATTTACACAAACAAAAATGAAAGTTAGCAGACAAACACATTGACAGCTGGGTTTTGTCAATACCCTTCACCCTCGATTTCCTGGATCATTAGGGGGATAGGCTGTCTGGAAACCACAAAAGTCCGGCAATGGCTAATTCCCGGGGTCCCTACCCTTTCCCGGACATTTACCATAATCTGTCCGGCAGTTGCCATTATTCAGCAGCAGTCCTTTTACAACTCTTTTATAACACTTATCCAACACTCTTCACAATATTGTGTTTCCACAAACTTAAGGAGCGAATCAGTATATTCTTTTATCACATTCATTTTAAATATGGGTTCTGGCTCGTCATCACTGTCCTCACTTTCACTGATGCCACTATCTGTTCATCAGACATTATTTCATGCCCCTCTGCTGCTTCATTTTCATCCATCCACTCAGATGGAAACGAGCCGGACAGGAGGGAAGTTGGAAAATCATGACCGGTATTGGTGGAAAATATTTCCACCAATACCAAATAATGTCCAGTGCCAGATTTTGTACTGGAAATCAAAAATCCTGCAAATAGGGGTACGGGAAATGGAGGGTGAAGTGTATTTAAACAATGCATTTACATACACTCAAGTTATCTAATAGTGAAAGTTTGGTTCTTCATGGGGCAGTCAAGAATCCGATTTCTCAGTAAACACATTACATACAATAAACACCTTTACAATTGCTGTACAGTATACATACAAAAAAGGAAGGTCATTACACTGGTGCCAAATAACAACTAGAGAGTCTCTCATAGAGTGCAAGGTACCTCGGCCATGCAGCATGAATAATGTAGCAAACAGGCAATATACAGCAAAGGTTTAAATTACCCATGAACTCGTCTTACAATCTGTTCTGTAAAAGGTGAATATGACCAAATCTACAGGGGAAAAATGCCTCTGTTTTGAAGGATTTACAATATGGCTGGGGATTGACCTTTTTAAGTTCACTCGAGATCAAAGGTGATTGTCTCCGCTGAAATTCCATATATAGTTTCCGATGAGTGTTCCATAGTGTTGGCATGCCTATCAGAGCTCATTTTGAAATTACACGTGTTTTATTTCCAAAAACTTTTGACCCTACTTCGACCCTGAGATTCAAAAATCTAATAATTTCTGGGAGAACATCTTTTGTTCACAAACAAACAAACTGTCTAAAAGCCTAAAAGTGGATAAAAGTATTGCAAATATTCAAATGGCTGGAGTTCCAGAAATCTGATAATGGATTTAAATCTATTTTAAGGCACGGTACTACACTGTGAAATCGGAATGCTCTCAAAGTCATAATATACCTGGGTTTCTCCTATGAAAAATAAATAAATAAACAAATAAATAAACAGGCAAACAAACAAATTAATAATTATTTATTATTATTATTATTATTATTATAGTAAATAAGTATCACTATATATCACTATATATAGTTTTCTATTGTTCACATACTGACTAAGCTTAAACTTGTGTTGCAATACATTCATGGCAGCCATTAACCTTCATTCCACATTGATGTGCTCAGGTGGAGACACCATTTCGTTTACACCACACACTCATCCAGTTTTTAATACGCCAGGTAGACTGAAAAGAGTCTAAACCAAATGCAATAAGTTTTCTGAAACTGATTTCACCAGTGTTCACACAGTGATCACTTAAAGTAGCACCTTCACCTGGACTCACAGAGAAACAGAAAGCTTTTGAAAAGGTGCTCTAAACCTACTTGCATTCAGCAGTACAGCTGATGTGTGGTATGGGTGTTATCAGGGAGAACGTAAACAGGACGTATTCCTCAGCCTTTACGTTCTGGAAAAAGTCAACACTCATGAAGCCTTAAAGCAGTCATGCATCTCAGATTACACAAGGGACCCACCCACTAAGACAAACTTCAGGACTCAGCCTGAGTTGCTAAGAAAATGACGCAGGGGGCTGACTTTCCCTCAGTCAGACTGCATTTCTTAAAAGCTGCTGGAGTTCAGGACTCCATGACGCTCTTTTACCATCTCAAGTACAGGATGTAACTCTGTGCGTGCACACACACACACGCACACAAACACACACATCGCCCCAGGAAAAGTTCTGTGTAAGAAGTCTTAAAGGAGCCTTGTTTCATTTTAAATCTGACAGCAAAAACGTCCTTCTAATTAGATTTCTTAGTCCCCAGTATTCTGATGATCAACTGTTGGACTGTTTCCTTTGATTCATACCTAGTCGATATTCAACAGCACTTTTCTAGATGTTTTAATTCTTTTCTACCTTTCTTGATATTTTTTGTCCTTGATAATTATAAGTCCTATATTAAGCTACTTAGTTTTATTTTAAGGTTCTGTCTTTGTGAGAAATGAATTTGAGACTGAATGAATAAATTGAACTTTAAAAGTTACAATGTTATAAAAAGGTACATAACTTCATATCATAACTTGGGTTGGTGTACTTGTAATTGCCGGAAGTGGTTAGAGTATAAGAATGAAAAAGAAGTTAAGTGAAGCACTATTAATAACAAATAAATACTTAAATGTGTATTTTTCAGTATATTAAAGTTCTCGTCCAAATATCTACTTGAGTCAGAAAGTTCATCCATTGACTTGCGGTTTGTCATCGAGGAATCTGGGTTAAGGCGGGATACAGCCCTTAATACAAAATTGTAATACAGGAAGGAAACCCACACAGGTACATGTAAACTCCACACAATACCGCCCTTGCCGAGCCCAGGACTCGAACCCAGGACCTTCTTGCTGTCAAGCAGAAAGAAATACTGAAGCAACTGATACTCGCTACCAACAGACTGAATGGGAAGGAAATGTAGGTGCATCTGATTTAAAATCATGATGCATTTTAACAAACTCTTCTGAGTCAAACCTTCTCCTGCGTGCTGTGACTTGCCTGTAGCATGCAGAGTTAGCAAACAACAGCAGGGTATAAGAGTTAAACTTTGCTGTACTATCATCCCTTTCTGGAGCATCATTAACTGAGGATTTTATTATAATATTTGTGTAGAGAATTTATTTTAATTAAGCAGCTGATATTTCTAACAAAAAAATTTTACTACAATGTAAACTTTAAATACTATAATGTCAAAAACATTGATAACCAAAGACAAAATGTACAGTGAGGTTTCTGAGGCAGAAATTCATAAACAAATAGCAGCAGGGGAAAGTATTTTAACATTAACAAGGATTACAGTGTTTCCTTCCTGTTCTTACAACAATGCTGGAAGACATTTCAGTGGTGCGTCTCTTTAAGAGAGGTTCGGGTTTGGGGAATACTAAATATGGAATTCATTGCTCGTGTTGCGAAAGAGGGGAGTGTTTACACATTAAATACTTTTTAGTCACGTTGACATCTTAATTCTACTGTACAACAGAAGGCTCTACACTCAAAATACAAAAAAACAAAAGAAAAACTACAGATAGGAATGCAAGCGCACAATAAGAAAAGACATTTACGCATGAACAATATGTTCAATTGGTGAAAGACAATAGTTTTGTAAGAAAAACAGCTAACAAATAAAAATAAATCCATGTATGAGAACGTTATTCTCCCTGACAATCTGCTAATTTTTGCATCATCCTAGACCTGAATTCATTTTATCAACAGCCACGGCAAACCGAAAAACAAACAAGAAAATTAAACAGAAACAGGAAGCAGCAGCAAGGCTCCTCATGGATATTTCATATGGACCCTTTGACCATGAAGTTCAGTCAAGGTAACCCAGTTTCAATAGACTTGAAGACCTTGGCACTAAGTATACCTGGTACGAATTGGAACCTGGTCCGTCAAAAACGGCTCCCTTTAGAGTGTTAGCGGGCAATTTTGAGCAACTCAAAAGGTCCTCCGGGACCTTGAAAAATAGCTCAAGGTGACCCGGTTTCAATAGGCTGGTAGGGCGTCCTGTAGGGACCATTCAATACAATAACCGGCAATGCAAGTTAATCTGATTATCTGTGCTCATGTAAACACACAGTATATTACATCAGACTATAAAGCGCTCTGTGGGTTTCATTCCTCATTCTCTAAACTTCCCTGTGTTGTGATGGAAACGCTCACTCGCCATCAGCTGAGTCACTGGCAACTTATTGTGAATTACAGCAGAATGCAGTTCTGCTGTAATTTATTCTAATTTACATTCCAGAAAAACAGCTGACCAGGAAGCAGACATTTCTGATATAATCAACAGTGTGATAAACAGATACAAGGATATCTTGTGAGAAAGATGCCACTTTAGGGGTTATATGTAACAAATATGCTGTGAGTAAAGAATATCTTCATTCTTCTGTTCTGAAAGAGTTTAGTGGAAAACAAAAGCTCCAATGTGGCTCAAGCGTGCAGCAGTAAAATAAAATCAGTATGCAAATATGTACAGTCATGGCCTTTGTTATGGCCTTGTGTGTTTTGGCTGAGATAATGGAATGCAACTCTTTGTTTTCACACACAAACTCTACATGTCCCACTCTTAATAAATAATTATTCTACATGATTTTTTTTAAATCTATTGATTTACTCTATGGTTGCTAATATGATCTTGGCTTTTTAATAAAAAATGTATGTTCTGGCACTCAATCCTTCTGTCCTGACAGCAAACCGATGCTCAAACACTCAAGATTTCTTTACTCATAGCAAACCCATGCGACATATCAAAGGTTTTCAGATTTAACAGGCCACACCCATTGTTAGTAATCCTAGGTTGCACTATGATTAAGCCATCTATGTTTTTTTTCTGGTTTGTCTTACTTCTATTTTTGTCATGGGATGAAGGCATATTACAAGTCTTGACGCAAACGCAAAGAAAGGACACAATAACAATTGGTGGAGGAGTGTAAACTGGTTGTGTAAAAAATGGGTGGGGATTCAAAGGCATGCTAATAATGGAGACCAAAAAGATATGACGGTGTACACTAGTCTGTAACGCTTTACACTGCCTTTGCATTCCAACATACAATTAAATTAAAAACTAAATAAACCAAGGAACCAAAGTGTCTGATTATATATATAGTCATAATACAATTTGTATGCATAATACTGATGTAATACAAGGAGTACTTGCATGATGAGAAATTTCTTAAGTCAGTGGGGAAATATTCCTCTCAGCTTTTAATTTGACTCAACATAGTTTGAACAACTATCAAAAGTGTGGCATTGCATCATTCACATATAGTCAGTCTCTAAACTCTCTATTCTGTGATACTAGTGGAACTGAAAGCTGAGATGAAAGCTGGATGAAACAGCCTAGCATTGACTATCATGTTCACTCTTTTCTCTCTCTCTCTTTCTGTGTCAGAGGGACACCACAGCCTGCACGTCCACCATCTCTGACCTCATCACCCTACCCTACCATTACAGGAAAAAACTGGCATACATGTTCTACCAACGCAGTGGCAGAGCTGGTTAATGGAACCTTCTAAAGGCTCAGCCCTGGTTCGCATTGGGTGAAAAAGTAGTCATGGATAACTTTTCGGACTTCGCTGTGTAGTCTATTTTATTTGCTGGCTCTACCATCACATTAAGTTCTCAAGGAACTTAATCCTATTATCTGATTATCTTATTATCTTCATTAAAATCATTAGGCTTACTGTGAAATGCATGTCAGATTCATCAGAATGATGACGTGAAAAAGGAAGCAACAGGAATAAAGTTACATAAGAAATGGCATCCTGTTAAAAAATTCCACAAGCCACAGCAGCTCCTCGGTAAGTTTGATCAAATCCGAATCGTTTCTTTTGCGTCGTAAATTCAGCTTTTAGCTTTTAAACGAACACCTGTGGCAATTTAAGGGATTTTTAAAAACAAAAGCTTCACATGTGCACTCTGCTGAAAGCTGCAGTCAGGATTAAGAGGTCTGAAATAAGAAATAACATGTTTTTTTCCAATCTAGAGTAGATTCGATAAAAAAAAAAAAAGAAAGGTTTGGGCTGAGCAAGTCGAAAGAAACAGTGAGGGCTGCTTCAAAAAATAAAGTCATTAGTTAAAGTGCCCAGGCTTCCCACACAACAGCCCCCTTTCCCCTTCTTTATATGGTGAAAAGCCTAAGCATGACGATCGTACTAGCACATGCGGAAACTGTGGATATTTTAGACTCGAGCTCGTCCAAGTGTGGAGAAATGAATCTCTGTCAAACCCTGATGAGAAGACAGGAGGTCTGTGACCCAAACTCTGCAGCTGAGCTGTACTCTCCTGTCTCAGGCAGACAGCTGTATTTCTGTTCTCCAGAGGAAACCTCAGCAGTTTCCCAGCACGTCCACAAACATGCCCCTCCACAAAACCTCAAGTTAAACAGATCGAAAACTATAAAAGAAGGAAAGGATATTCCTATTGTTAAAATGTCCTCAACTAAGTTTTTAATATCACAGCTTCAAATACATCGAAACCATATAAAAGATGTTTAATTTCACAAAATCTTTTCATTCCAACTTTATCATATTAAAGCAAAATACTATACAAAGATTTAATCCATGTGATTATCAGATAAGGAATTTACCAGGATTGTTTGTGGTTAACATTTGGCTAGCAGCCTTGTGTGAAGAGCGCCACATCAACCCATCTGTTAGTCACGTACGAGCTTTAATCAATTTATGGTAATCAATTGCTCTTGACTATTTATTCTTTGTAGAGACAGGAGAGTCATATATGCCCTCACTGGAAATATAAATGCGTGTGATAAGGAAATACACAAGAAATACATGCCCGTGCTCCTATCCTAATAAGGATATATTACACTTTTACAACCGCACTACGAGGCTATTTAGTAGACTTTAAAGTACATATGATTTCTTTCAAAGAACAGAATAGGAAATGAAAAGAAAAGGAAAGCATTAAACACCAAAAGCCTTTTAGAATCTTTGTTGTTGGTTATCGTCTTAGTGTTTCTAGCTTTAGACAAATGAAATCGACTCTTAAAAGGGCGGTGTCATGGATGTCTGAAAACCAAAATAACAAAACACACAGACAAAACACAGCCACGTATACAAATGCTAATTAGTTTTATGAAGGCTAACAGAAATTAATTTCATTCATAAAATCAATTCACTTCGACTCTGAAGCAGTATTTCAATTTCTGAAAACTGTTCAGCCCAGCAAAATTTCAAAAAGATCACACTGTAATCCATTCCTCTCCATGTTAGGTTCAAAATTCATTGTGATATACAAGTTGAAAGGCTAGTCTACTACTTTGTACATTCACAGCTTTTTTGGCAGCTCAATCTGGGTAAAAATCTTGACACGGCTTCTTTAATAACTGGATCTGAATATGATTCTACACTGACCTGAAGCACCAGCACACAACACTGAGGGCAATCATCCCTTAACGAAATCATTCTACAGCTTTAATATTAAAATGCACAGCACCGTGGAGTACTGGTTAGCACATCCACCTTATAGAAAAAAGGGCTCAGCCTTTTGTGTGTGGCGTCTACATGTTCTCCTCGTGCCTGCATGGGTTTCCTCTGGGTAGTCTGGTTTCCTCCCACAGTCCAAAGACATTCATATTAGGCTCTCTGGCTGTTCCAAATTTCCCCTGAATGTGGATGTCAGTGTAAATGGTTGTGTGTGTGTGTGTGTGTGTGTGTGTGTGTGTGTGTTGGCCCCGTGATGGTCTGACGAGCTGTTCAGGGTGTACCCTGCCTCCCATCTACCACTGTAAGAGTAAAAGCGTTTCGGAGGATGAGTGAGTGATAAACTCAGTATGATGACCTCCAAAAGCCTGATGATGGATGAGAACAGTCTGATGAATAGAGTTTCTGTGAGTACGTGCTGAAGCACACACACACACACACACCTCCATCCCCACAAACAGTAACCATAGCAACACGCGACCGCACGTAGTTCTGCCCTCCTTCCGTGTTGGCGTGTAGTCAGAACCGGAGTGACGGGATCCGAGTTCTTAAACGCCTTTTCATACACATTGTTCGTGTGTTTCTGGGTCACTGATGTGCCAGCAGTCTCCAGGAGGCGCGTTTTACACGTTTACATACACACGCACACATCAGACACAGAGGTCCGAAACAATGTCAGTGTGAAGGGCGGGTTCTGTCCGGTGTTGAGACCTGAACCCAGCTCACTACATCCCCACACAGATAAGTCCATCGCAGAGATGGATGGGTGGTCAGACACACATCACCAACACATCACTGATTCCTGTACCATAGCCATGCATGCTAGTAAGAGCTAGTAAGAGCTAGTAAGAGCTAGCAGCCGCTTAGCCTAGTTCACCTCATCTCTCTGTGTGTGTTCGAAAACTTCAACCCCGTGTAACTGAGCACATATCACACACAAAATAGATTCTTTCTCTAAATCCCAGAGTAACTACTGGATAATAAAGAGGTAATAAACTGGGCTGGCGGTGGAGGTAGCTGTACCTTGTCTCTTTCCATGGTGGCGTGTCAAATCTTGGTGAAGCTCGTGAGGGAGAAGCTTCTTCTTCTTAGCTGGTCCTCGGTTTTACAAATTAAAATAGAAAACGGCGAATAGTTGCTAGTTGTTTTCACGACCTGCGACTTTAAAACACTTCTAGATGATTTCTCACCGCAGTTTAAAAGTTTTCTTTGTGTTTTTCCTTCCTGTCACGGAATAACACGAAGTCTTCTCTCAATCTGAAGCACATCTGCTCGTGTCCGCCTCATGTAGCGCCGTGTCATTGAAGCTCCTCCCCTTTTCGAAGGTGTGAGTGGAAAGAAGGCGGGATGGAATCAGCCCACTGTGACGTAACGCTCCCAGTGGCCAAGCACTTAGTAAACCTGCTCAGTCCTGTTATAAACTGTAGCAGAAGAAGCAAAACCATTGAATACTGACCGACTTGATTTTGCATGTTTTGCAAGTGGACTCCTCATTTTAAAAGCACTAAACCAAGGGCAGCATAAACAAGGCAGGGGGTAAAACAGAAACTTTTATAAGCCTTTGAAATATGGGCAGACAATTACTTTTAATATAAAATACATATTGCTGTGAATGGTGTGGCTTTATTTGTCTCTATGAGCAAACCTAACTTCGGCACCAAACCGAAATGCAAAATGGTGGCGGAGAGAAATCAGTCGTATACTGTTGCCAGCAATACAGTGATTAACCCGTTTGCAGAATTCTAAATCAGGTTAAGCTTTGTTGCTTACTGCAACAACAACCACATCAACTGGGTTCATCTTGTAAACACTGCTGCATGGCTTACAATAGCTTAGAATATTCTGCAAAAGCACAGCATATGATAAGAACAGCATATCCAGGCCCTGAGTCAGTTGCGTCAGCTGCAAAAGTGTTTGCACAGCTTGGCTCTGACGTCCCAGAGTCACCAGCTGGTGACTACTCGACCTTAGAGGGGCTTTGCAGTGACAACCCAGCCACTAGGACACACTGATTACCGTATAGGGTCATCAAATGCTCTGAATTGACAATCCTATCGATGTTGGTGTGAATGAGAGTCTGAGTGTTTGTGCATGGTGCTCGTGATTATACTGGTGTCTATATCTAGGGTGTATTCTGACATCGATACATCCTTGTAAACCTTAGTTGAACTTTAGACCTCAGAAAATGACAAAACGTATATACCAAATTTGGACTACTTCCTGTTGCATAGCTCTCTGAGCTCTCTGGACGGTTTCTCTGACTACACACAAAGGAAGCTCAGAAATTCTCAAGACAGACTTGTCTACTGTATCTAGGAAACCAAGGAAATATTAAAGATTGCATCAGAAGATGAGATAAAAGTGAAAGAAATAAGTCATACCTCACTGCCTCTTTGTGATATGTTAAAAGTTCTCACTTACTGCGCTGTCAAAGAGAAACAAAATAAACATCTCAGAGCTGCAGGAAACGGCAGCGGACTATTACAGTGATCAATAAGTCAGAGAAAAACAAGAGCCTACACAAGACTTAAAGCGTCATTTTTTGTCCTAGGATGCAAACCATCTGAAAACTAAACAAAAACAGACATTTCTAGAACAATAAATGATGGATGTTTTGAAGGTGGGTGGCTTTGTGTTAAATCAAAATATTCTGCTTGTGATTGCCAAAATAGACTTTTGTCTGGAAGGAAAGTCTGAACAGAAAACTAGACACAATGATTTCTCATGTGATTTTTTTTTTTTTATCAAATCTTGCGTTTGGATACTGGACTTGACCCTTTGTCATAAAATGTATAAACTGATTGTCACACTGATTAAAGATTACATCTCAGATCAGTTGAGACAACATAAAAGAGTACGTAGTACTTTAATAAGATTATGTCATCAGCAGACTAACAGGAGATGATACAGGTCAATTGGTTATGTTGGTAAATTACTCACAATAGCAAAAATATCTTTTACATATGAGTGTACCCCAAACTATTATTTATTTACATATACAACACAAAACAAAACATTTATTATTATTATTATTATAGCTACATTACACATTAATGCGGCCAAACTGTTGAGAGATGGTTAACCTGCAGCTTGAGCTGGAATGGTGTGAAATGACTTTTGGTAGTGTTACTATATCAACAAAAACAGCAAAAAAAAAAAAAAACTCTGAAAAAATTTCTCATTGGAATCAATGGGAAAGCGTGGTGAAAAAACTTCTTTGTGGCATCACATATTCCAACCCCTCTGTGAGGTCAAATCTCACACACACACACACACATATATACACCACAAAATTATCCTACATGCAATTAGTCTATAAGCCAAAGCAGAGAGCTCCAGACTTGACTTCAGCTGAGAGTACACCACTGACAGATCATCAGTCACATGGCAATTTAGGGGACATGGAAGAAGAGGACAGATAAACCCCACACAGAAAGGCCCCAAGTCAGGAATGAGGTTTGATCTGACAACCTTTTTGCTGGTAGGTAACAGTGTTACTATAGCTACATTTGCAGTGGTGGATGCAGTGGTGCATTATTGCCACTCCAGACCAAAGAGTGGCGATAATGCACTAGTACAGTCCACAGTTAAAAAACAACAAACAAACAACAACAAACAGCATGTGTAATGTAATGTTATAAGTGACGCTGTGCCCCAGTATAGATGAGCTGTACCCCAGTATAGATGAGCTGTACCCCAGAATTAATGAGTTGTACCCCAGTATAGATGAGCTGTACTCGGCCATCCAGCAGGACCTTGGAGTAGAACCACTGCTCCTCCACGTTGAGATGACCCAGTTGAGGTGGCTTGGGAATCTGATATCCAATGAAACATATCCAAGCCTGGCTATGTGCAAAAACCTACAGCTCCCAAAATCATGTAGGAAAATGTGTTGTGCACCAATAAGAACAAGGTTTAACCTTTTCATCCTAATTCCAAAATATATGTTTGGCACAAAAAAACTAAACAAAAAACTGCACATTACCAATAGAATGAATGACCCACAGTGAAGCACGAAGGTGGCAGCTTCATGCTTTAGAGCTGTTTTTCTTCACCTGGGGCTTTAGTAAAGTTGAAGGAATCATGAACAGTTCCAAATACCAAGTAATATTTAACACAAAAGAAAAAAGAGAAAAAAGAAAAAGAATGATAAAAGAAAGAATTCACACCTCTGCTAAAATGCTGAAGATGAAGAATAGTTTCATGCTGTTTTCATCGAGCACATCACTCCATTTCTTTCTTTCTCACACTTTTAGTTTGAACTGATTTGTTTTTCAGCCAACCACATCATTTGGATTTAGTAAGTTTTCACAACACAATTTGGTTTTATTAAGTTTATTTAAAATTATTTGTTAGCCTTACAATATTTGACAGAGTGCACACATTTAACATGGTCAGGTTTAATGTATTGTTTGTTTGATCCACTGATCTGTATTATTTTGAGAGTTACCTAGTTTATTTGGGGTGGGTCTCTTCCTGGTGCAAGATGTTGCTAAGGCCTGAGGAGGCTTAAATCCTGGAGGGAGGCAGCTCACTGGGCAATACTAAACCTCTCTTCCAGCCAGGGGGGGCATTTTTACAGTTAGTTATTCTATGTCTGTGTGTTTATATTAGGCATCCATTTTGTTGACCCCTTGTGTGGAATTGGTTTGGCTAAGCCACTATATATGTATGTTCCTTTGTGTTAATGTTTGTTCAGTTCTTATGGTTTGGCACTTTTGTATGTATAGTAAGTAGGCAGAGTTATTATTATTTTGATCTTTTGTTAAAAAAAAAAAAAAAACAGGAATTAAAAAAAAAATAAAGTATCCTGTGTCTTTTTGCCTCACTGTTTGGTCCATTACAAAATGAACAACTTCACCAAAAGAAGATGAAAATCTGTGGGGTGACCTGAAGTGGGTTGAGTGCAGGAGAAGCCCTAATGAGCACTTTAGTCAAGATGTGTAGAGTACTGTTAGAGTCCTACCACAAAAAGACTGAACACTGTCATAAAATCAGAAAGTGCTTCAACAAAGTATTTGTGTAAAGGTGCGCATATTTATGCTATCACATGCCATGGCATATTTAACAGTCTATTTCTCTCTGTTTGCAGAGATAGATGTTTCGTGGTAACCACAGAAACACACCCTTTTTTGTGTATTCAGGACATGTGAATAGCTCTTAGATCTAAGAGCAGTCCCAGAAGAAATACTTTAATACACAGCACTTTTCCAAACAATTAAAAAAAAACAAACAAACAGTTTTTATTTGATGAATTGCATCAAAATCTAGTATCTGATCTTTGTTTATGTGTCGTGGGTCTTTAGTGGAATCCAGAATGAAAGAATACATCATAATATAAGAACAAATAACATAGTTAATTGTCAAAAAGTAATATCAAACAACAAAAAGTAACATAACATAATTATTTAAAATTAAAAACATACAGAGATTAAGTTTTAAAACATGACTGGTTAAGCCA
Organism: Neosilurus hyrtlii; assembly: GCA_028564935.1. NCBI lineage: Eukaryota > Metazoa > Chordata > Actinopteri > Siluriformes > Plotosidae > Neosilurus > Neosilurus hyrtlii. The sequence goes on from JAOUQZ010060347.1 coordinate 14,174, forward strand.
TGCTCAGTTGACTCCGGGCGAAGTCGGGGAACACCCTGAACAGCTCACCAGACCATCTCAGGGCAAACACCCACACAACCATTCACACTCACATTCTCACCTAGGGGCAATTATTAATGTGCATGTTTTTGACTGTGGGAGGAAACTGGGGAATCCTGAGGAAACCCACGCAAGCATGGGAAGATCATGCAAACTCCACACAGAAACGCCCTTGCTGAGCCTGGGACTTCAACCCAGGACCTTCTTGCTATGAAGTGAACATGCTAACCTCAACGCCACCTTGACACCACAATCACTCATCCAGATAAAAATGTAATTTGCAAAGAATACTACACATGAATTGGGTTTGTACTTTAAGTTTATAAGGGGTTTGCAAATCAGTCTCAGTTGTTGAAAATCATGACACAACCCCTTTAAAGGAATTGTTAGTCTTATGGTGGAATGATGTAATAAATGTGTGAGTCATCTTCCTTAGTATGTAGATCTGAAATGTTACCTTTTTCTAGACTTAGATTACACAAAGGTATGGCTTGTGTTTTGTGCTTTGAATATGTTTACAGGTATATATTATATGTGGAAAGACATTTCACTCAGAGTAGATAGGAATCAACTTTATTGCCTAAATATGTGCTTAACGTCATGATGAAAATAAAATGACAAGACAGGAAGTAATGATTACAAATGGTGAATCGTACCAGTCTGGATGTTACTAACCTTTGGTTTAACTATAACCTTGAAATAACCTACAGCATGTTCTCCTGATCCACTTTACTGTAGCTTCTAAAGCAAATAAAGAAAATTACATATGGAGAAAACAAAGCCCATTAATAAAGCCCATGCCTAATTAAGCCTCACATTTACAATACTCTTTATTGGTAATTTACAATTTCACTTAACTCTCTGCAGTATCTACGAGTATTTTAATAGTCTTTGATAAAGTTGTGTATTTAAGTGTAATTAGGGCGTAATTATGTATAGCTATGATTTTGTCCTATGCAACTACAGCAGTTTGAAAAAATTCAGTTGGTTTGAATGAGATATCTTTTTCAATGCAAACACTTGACTAATTTTTTTTACTTGCACTTGAATAACGTTACAGTTGTACTTTATCTGCTGGAAAGGTGACTCCTGCATTTTTTGTACTATTTACAATTTGAGCTTAGCTGCCATTTTAATACGTAGCCACAGTTTTTAGCTATCAACAGATCTAATTCAGCTCAGGCAATTATCTTGGGAAAAAATTTATCATTATCACAAAATAAACCTGACAAGTTCATGCAGGAATTCACATCTTGAATCACCCTGAAGGGGTTTCTTTCATAGTATTGACTGGCTTGCTGCACGTTATCCTGCTTATCACAATGTTACTTACTAAAGAAATGAATGATTAGTCCTTAAAATATTGACCGAAAAATTATTTTATTGCTTCACCTAATGATGTAGTCCATAGAAGCAGTCTGTTATACTGGATGACTCAAAAAACCTCCCACATTTTATCATTATTATTATTATTTATTTTATCAAGATAATCAAATTATGATTTGCACGCATGAAACTTAGTGAGGCAGAAAAGGTGGAGCTAAGACGTGTTGGTAGCCCAGCCCCAACTCTACTAAGTCGCCAACATGGTGTGGTCAGGAGCACACCGTGCGTGCACTGTAGGAGCATTCCTCAGAAACAACCAGTCCATGATTACTGTACAGGGGACCTTTCAAAGATGATTCAGTATTCCATGGAAAAGAGCGGTCCAGTTTAGAAACAATCCGGCAGTGAGTTGAGAATTTCACAGCAACAGACCCAGCTTTGAAAGGAAAATCAGGAGAATCTAACATAAACACCTCCATTTCCATCCATACCAAAACGATATTAAATGAAGTTTTATGTGAGTAAATAATAATTTGATTATCTTTAACATTTTTTTTTAAATTCGTGTTTGAAATATGGGAGCTTTTATTAGGACACATACCAATGGTCGGTTAAGTAGAAATGAAAGACCATAGTATATTATAATTGACGAAACAGAATCAAGTATTTAACAAAGTTTTGGGTAAAACTGGGCACACACTCCTTTTTTTTTTTTTTGTTATCCAAGGCACACATGTAAAAATCACAGATTCTGTGTCTGCACAGAGTGAATTCACTGAAAAGTGGCCACGTGTTTACTGTAACTAGCTATGCCTATCCTGTGTGAACTGCATGTAGCACTTCCTTTAAACTGAACAATTCTGTGTTGCCTTACCCCAGAGAATGTGTATAAAACGTCAGACTGAACAATCATAAATGAAAAGTGAGAGCATTGTTGACTACAAGGCTGTGTGCTGTGTTCCTGTTTTCTCCTCAGGCCTGATGTAGTAATGAAATGTCTGAGTGGGGGTGAGTGTATCTGAAACCAAGCACATGGGAATTTCTTTGTTTGAATTTCAATGTAGTTGTATCAGTGTACACAAAATCAACCATTAAAACCTATCCCCCTAAAAATAATTCCCCAAAACCATGTAAATTATATAGAGCGGTTTGGACATGCACTCTGAATTGATTTGTATATCTGTTACCAAGTGATCCTTTAAATATTTTGCTTACATATTAGAGACACAATAGGTTACATATACACAGACAATAATAATAATTTATGACTATCCAAGCTATACACGAAAAGGATTCGGTCATTTAGATTTATGGTTCATGCATGTTAAGTGCTCAAGGACATCTCATCCGTTGTTATAGCTGTTCCCAATGCTGACAATCTGACTGACTTGTTAGAGTCCTAGAATAATTGGCTCCCTAGACCATGCTGCCCTTTTCAACCCTGTTCCATTGAGCCATGTAATGCTTGGTCATCATTATGGCAGGGCACAACCACATCAGTGTAGGCCATGGTCAAAAACTTGGATTGGCAATACATAAATGAGAAATTTGAAATGAAAGCCCATGAAAAATACCAGCTTTGAAACATCATCTGATGTCCTCTGTGCCAACTCGGCCCAACCCTTGACTGGCAAGTGCTGAATCACTGTTTTCTGATCAGACCAATGAGAAGTGAGAGCATGTTACTTGTAAAAGCAAACCATGTGTAACACCCGTGGTTTTGGGGGATGGTTTTCTGCACTTCGGAATCGGCAACACAAAACATACAATACAATATGATGAATAATTCGGGCAGTTAATATTTACGGGTCAACTGTGGAAATAATTGTCATTCGAAGTTGACCGTGTAACACCAGCTTCAAATTCTATGGACTGAAAAAATTTATTTAATGAAAAAGAACTGATTATGTTTTTCTTCACCATATAAGAAATCTGATTTCATCATTTCACAAGTGAATTCTAAATGAATACTTATCTCTCATTGTTGCTATTACTCATTTGTAATATTCCCCTGAGGAGTTACTGGGCTTGTGCAAGTATGAATTGCTCTTTCCTCATCCATCAAGTTGTCTGACCTTTGGGTTTTATAACCCTGTGAACCTCTAGATTATATTTAGCAAACATCTGTTTAGGGTTGCCATTCCTGTGATTTTGTTTCACTGTTCTGATTTGAGGCCTTTTATTTTTTTAGAGACAAACGACAAGTTTGCAACATATTTTTTATATATAGAAATGTAATATTGAATAAACATTGTGGTGCAGCTTAGTTCCAGCAGCTACTTTTATTGTTGGGGGTCACAGCAGGGCAAGTTAAAACCCCTAATCCTGCTGCATGTATTTACTCTTATTGTTTCTGGTAGAATGAGTGATTTAGAATCAAGCTGCTAGGAGGAATGTGCGAGAGCTGCGTTATATAAGCAGATTAACCTGATTAATTTGAAAGCCCCGGCAGAGCCTGCATTTCAACAGAGAAGTAATTGTGTAGTTATATGACAGCTTTGATTATTTAGTGTTGCAGGTGCACCTAAGATCTTCAAGAGGGCTCAGGGACACTTAGACATGAATGAGAAGATTAGAGAGGCGTATAAAGAGACATTGAATGATCTGAAGGGGGAGAAAAGTTTGTGTTGGTCAAATGTTTGACAGGTTTAGAAAAATAACCTAATAGTGAGCTAAGTGCAGGTACAATTGGGAATAATGCATATTTAAAATGTATGCTCTGTGGCCATACAGATAAATACCCACACAGGAAAAGGGAGAACATGCAAACTCAACACAGAAATGCCTGAGCCTAGACTCGAACCCATGTGCTTCTTGCTGTGAAACAGATATACTAACCACTACACTTGTACAGTGACATTTGAAAACTAAATAGTTTAAATTAATTTGTTTTGTATTGGCACCCCAGAGTGCTGACCTTAACCCTATTGAAAGTTTTCAGGATGAGCTGGGGAATACTTTATAAAGTGGTTGAATTTTTCCTTCATTGATTCAAGACGTAGGTGAAAAATGAGACCAACACTGGACGGAAATAAATGTTATGTTCTTTAAGTGTGTTGAAACAATGGCATGGTGATTACTGTAAGGCTAACAGCAATGAACCACTACATAATGTCTTCACATCGCAAAGACTTTCACTCCAAAGTTAAGAGCTTCAGTTCATGTTCACATCAAACATTACAGTGTGGGAAATGTAAACGCATTAACATTGGTTGTTGGTGCCAGACAGGCTGGTTGAGTACAGAAATGGCTGATCTCCTGGGAGTTTCACACACATGTGTCTCCCAACAATGACTGTACACAGAATGGTAGAAAACAACAGAACATCAATGAGAGGCAATTCCCTGGGAGAAACAATCCCCAGTTGGTGTAAGACGTCGGTGGAGACTGGGCAGAGTGTTTATAGCTGACAGGAAGGCTGCAGTAACTCAAATAACCATGGTGATCAGAAAAGCATCCTAGAGCCTAGAACACACAGATGGGGAGGATGGTCTACAACATTTCTATCAGACAAGAAGAAGAGTGCACAAGCTAAGCGGAACTGGACGTTTCAAGACTGGAAAAATGTTTAACGTCACCACATTTAACAATATTTAATGTTAACCACATCCATCTGGACTCTTCTGGCCACAAGCTACACCTTTTTCGAGCATGACAATGGTGCTCAAAATATCTGATCTGAAACTATTTTACTAAAATTATTTAGGATTACCTGTTATGGCCTGGCGAGCTGTCCAAGGAGTACTCTGCCCTCACCCAGAGTCAGCTGAGACGGGTGCCAGCCTCACTGACCCTAATTAGGATTAAGCGCTTCAGAAAATTAATGAATGAATTTTGGATTACAATTACCATTACAGTTATATAATAACCAGCTTCACTTCATGTTAAACCAAAGTAAAGTTTCTGCTATACATGGTTTGTATTTTTATCTGGTTTCACCCAAATGAGAATGGGTTTGCCCTTTGTGTCTGATTCTTGTCAAGGTTTCTTCCTTGTGTCATCTGAGGGATTTTTTCCTTGCCACCATCACCACAGGCTTACTCATTAGGGATGTGTAGGGTTTATAGACAAGTTGAAATACTAGGGTGGTATAGTGGTTGGCACGAAGGCCTAACAGTAAAAAGGTCCTAGGTTGGAGTCCCAGGCTCAGGCGTTTCTGTGTGGAGTTTGCATGTTCTCCCTGTATTTGTGTGGGATTCCTTTAGATACTCTGTTTCCCTCCAACAGTCCAAATACATGCTTATTAGGCTAACTGGCTGTTCCAAACTGTCACTAGTTGTGAGTGTGAGGTTGAGTATGTGTTGGCCTGCAACAGTCTGGCAAACAAGGTGTCTGTTCAAGGTGTACCATGCCTTCACCTGGTGTTGGTTGAGACAGCAGACAGCTAGAGGCAAGAATAATAGAAAAGACCTGTCATGTCCTTCATCAGTCTGCTTTCTAATTAAATTATGCCACAGACTTCCCCAACAAGCACAGGTCTATTGTCTCTAATTGTATTATGTTTCGCAACTGCAGCATTCAGAGATAGGAAATTGACTCAGCAAGACAAAACTTAGTAAGCCTTACTGCACAATGATTCACAATTACTTAAGAGACATTTTGTTCACACCTAAGCGTACCATAAAATAACATATAGAAAAATACTTTTCAAAATCTAAATAGTGCGCCCTGATATTTGAGAAATTTATTAGAGAAAACCCTTTCTTATACCTCTTCTTTAAATACTTTTGAATAACCTGACTCTTTCCATTGCTGCGCTGTTAGACTGATGTGAAGACACATCATTCAGCACATACAGTTGTGTTCAAAATTATTCAACCCCCAATGCTGTAAAGGGCTTTAGGGACTATAGTGTACATTTGGAAT